>AWOL01S0054207.1:0-19151 GCA_000715115.1 Nicotiana otophora | reverse complement strand
GGGGGGGGGGGGTACATTGGATTATATTCCTAGTTGAGTTGTGTCCTTCCTTAAGGTACAATGGATGGTTGAGAAAGGATGTGATGCATATCTAGCCTTTGTGAGAGATGTCAGTGTTGATGCTCCTACCGTTGAGTTAAATCCGGTAGTGAAAAACTTCCGAGATGTATTTTTGGCAGATTTTCCAGGCATGCCGCCCTATAGAGATATCAATTTTAGTATTGACTTATTGCCAAGCACTCAGCCCATTTGTATTCTGCCATATCATATGGCACCGGCAGAGTTGAAGGAGCAGGTGCAAAACTTGCTTGATAAGGGTTTCATCCGGCCTAGTGTGTCACCTTGGGTTGCTCCGATTCTATTTGTGAAGAAGAAGGATGGTTCTATGAACATGTGTGTTGATTATAGGTAGTTGAACAGGTACCCATTGTCGCGCATTGATGACTTTTTTTATCCGCTATAGGGTGCTAGAGTGTTCTCAAAGATTTATTTGCGGTCAGGGTATCATCAGCTAAAGATTTGGGATCTGGATATTCCGAAGACTGCTTTTAGGAGTCGGTATGATCACTACGAGTTACTTGTGATATCATTTAGGTTGACCAACACCCTAGCATCATTTATACACCTGATGAATAGTGTATTCTAACCATATCTTGATTCATTCATCATTGTGTTTATTGATGACATCTTGGTGTACTCTCGCAGCCGGGGGGATCATAAATAGCATATGAGGATCGTGCTCCAGACCTTGAAATAGACATTGTATGCAAAATTCTCAAAGTGTGAATTCTGACTTGATTCAACAGCCTTTTTAGGTCATATGGTGTCGAGTGAAGGGATCAAGGTAGATCCAAAGAAGATTGAGGCAGTTCATAATTGGCCCAGACCGTCTTCAGCAATTGAGATGCGAAGTTTTCTTGGTTTGGACTGGTATTATTGCTGTTTTGTAGAGGGTTTCTCATCCATTGCTGCACCTATGACCAGATTGACCCAGAAGTGTGCTCTTTTGAAATGGTCCGAGGAGTGTGGGTGCACATTCAAAATCTCAAGACTGCTTTGACTACAGCCCTAGTGTTGGTGTTGCCTACGGGTTTGGGTTATTACACGGTGTATTGTGATACGTCATGTGTTGGCCTTGGCGCGATGCTGATGCAAGACGGTAGGGCGATTGCCTATGCATCTTGGAAGTTGACGATTCATGAGAAGAATTATCATGTCCGTGACTTGGAACTGGCAGCTATTGATCATGCCTTGACGATTTGGAGGTACTACTTGTACGGTGTTCCATGTGAGGTCTATACCGACCAACGAAGTCTCCAACATCTGTTCAAGCAGAAAGATATTAATTTGAGGGCCGGAGATGGTTAGAGTTTCTTAAAGACTATGATATCATTATTTTGTATCCTCCCGGGAAGGCCAATGTGGTGGTTGATTCCTTGAGTTGAAAGGCGGAGAGTATAGGTAGTTTGGTATATCTACCTGCAGCAGAGAGGCCACTAGCCATTGATGTTCATGCCTTGGCTAATCAGTTTATTAGATTGTATGTATCGGAGCCCATTCGAGTTCTTGCTTGCGTAGTTTCTCGGTCTTCTTTTTATGAGCGCATCAGAGAGCGTCAGTATGATGATCCCCATTTGTTTGCCCTTAAGGACACGGTACAGCATGGCGATGCCAAGGAGGTTTCTATTGGAGATGATAGAGTGTTGCATATGTAGGGTTGGTTATGCAAGCCCAATGTAGATGGGCTACGTGAGTTGATCCTTCAGGAGGCCACAATTCGCAGTACTCCATTCATCCGGGTGCCGCTAAGATGTATCAGCATTTGAGGTAGTAACAAGCGCAAAATACACACTTAAATATGTTTTCTAGTCGAATATAGTATAATATAATATCGTATCCACATGGATTGGAGTTAAACAGTATTTTCATAGTTAATAGCTTTATTGCTATCCAAAATGATCAACAATTGAGATTTATATGATTAAAACTAAAATTAACTAAGAGTCTAACTTATTGACGAATGACATTCGAACAAAAGTAAGCAAGGAAGATATCAATGGGAGAAAATAAGTATTAATTGGATAGGTGCAAGATAAATGTCTGGGATTTAACTCTAGCTAATTCACTTCTAATGTTCAAGTGAGTCTCTCGAATTCACTCATTTATTAGTTCAAACGTTTAGTAGAAACGTCTCTCTCGATTAAGTCACAACCTCACAATATGATCCAATTTAAGCTCAGTGAAGATATGCAAGAATTCGTAGTGGATTGGTCTTTAGGAGAACCTCTCTCAATTGTCCTCCTAACTAGGGTTAAACAATAATTCAACTAGACTCATTCGATTACTAAGAAGAATTAATGAACTCAACCAACAAGATAATGTAACGATATCACAAGTTATGCCTCTCTCGATTACATGAACATGTGAATATAGATGCAACAATAAAATCATCCAAAATGATTCAATACATAGAAACTAGAGTTATAATCCACAAACAAATATCAATACACCAAATCCATCAAACCCTAAAGAGAACTACTCCATAAATATGGAGTAATTTGTCACAAATATGTTCAAAGTAAAGAAAAACATAAAACGATCTGAACGCGTGTCTTGAGTGAGGATTGAATGATGAACTCCTTGTGCTTTTGCTTCTCCAACTCCTCCTCAACCTCCCTAGGTCTTAGACGTGTCAAAAGTCCAAAAAATACCATTTTTCCATGTATATATACCAATTAGGGTTGGGCCCAAATGAAAACTCCTTTTCCTACGCGAAATAGGATAATTTCAGGATTCGACGTGCGCGGACGTGCACTTGGAGGTGTGCTCACGCATATGGCCGCGCACATTGGATAGTGTACTGCTCTACTTGCGCGTCCAGTGCACGATCGCGCACCTGGGTGACCACTTTCTCGCGATTTGTTTCTCCTGTTAAGTGTACTATTGCCCGTTGATCCCCGAACACGATCCCAACTTAATTCTTGGGATTTTACTCAGACATCAAAGCTCCAAAATAGCTCGAATTCATTCCAAAACATCTACATAGCTCGCAATCGCTCCTACAAAGCATAAAACACACAATTAGTGAAAAATACTAGCGATTAAAGCTCAAACGCAATTGAAGTGCAGTAAATTAGAGTGCAATATGTGACTAAAACACGAGATTATAGCCTACCATCAGGAAACACTATTGGTGAAGGAGAATGAATAAATATATAGTGGACTATATGGCTCGGTGCCTAAATTGTCAGTAAGTGAAGTATGACCATCAAAGGTCGGGCGGTTTGCTTCAGAAACTCAAGATTCTGAAGTGGAAATGGGAGCATGTTACCATGGACTTAGTTGTTGGGCTCCCATGGACTTTTGAGGAAATTCGACGTTGTATGGCTGATTATGGATAGGTTATCCAAGTCGGCATATTTCATTTCGATGGTGACTACCTATTCTTCATTGCACCTAGCTTAGATCTATATCCGCGAGATTGTTCGACTTCATGGCGTGCCAGTATCCATCATATCTGACCAGGGCGCATAGTTTACATCGCACTTCTTGAGAGCCGTACATCGTGAGTTAGGCAAACAGGTTAAGTTGAGTACAATATTTCACCTCTAGACAGATGGATAGTCTGAGCGCACCATTCAGATATTAGAGGATATGCTTGGTGCATGTGTTATGGATTTCGGGGGTTCTTGGGATCAGTTCTTGCCACTTGCAGAGTTGCCCTACAACTACAGCTACCAATCGAGTACTCAGATGGCTCTTTATGATGCCCTATATGGGAGACATTATCGTTCTCTAGTTGGTTGTTTTGAGCCAGGAGGGGCTAGGTTGTTAGGCACAGATTTGGTTCGAGATGCCTTGGAGAAAGTCAAGTTGATCCAGGATCGGCTTCGTATAACCCAGTTTAGACAGAAGAGTTATGTTGATCGGAAGTTTTGTGATGTAGCATTTATGGTTGGAGAGTGGGTTTTACCCATAAAGGGTGTAATGAGATTCGTGAAGAAGGAAAAGTTGCGCCTTAGGTATATTGGTCCTTTTTGAGATCCTCAAGAGTGGGGGATATGGCCTACAGGCTTACATTGCCACCTAGCTTATCTGCAGTTCACTCGGTGTTCCATGTTTCCATGCTCTGAGAGTATCACGGTGATCCATCCCATGTTTTAGATTTCAGCTCAGTCCAATTGGAGAAGGATTTGACTTATGTTGAGGAGCATGTGCTCATCATAGATAGGCAGGTCTAAAAATTGATGTCAAAGAACATTGCTTCAGTAAAGGTTCAGTGGAGGTGTCAACCAATCGAGAAGGCGAATTAGAAGACCGAGCATGATATGCGTAGCCGTTATCCTAACCTTTTTACCATTTCAGGTATGTCTCTATACTCGTTCGAGAACAAATATTTTTCTTAAGAGAGGGAGGATGTAACGACCAGGCCGGTTGTTTTGAGTATTTTATCCTTGTTCCCTTATTTATTTCCTTCTCTATGTTATATAATGGTTATGTGACTTGACGGGGTGGTTGGTTTGGTTTCGGGTGAGTTTCCGAGTGAATTGGGACACTTAGTCCCAACGTTTGAGACTTACGTTGAAAGAGTTGACCAGAGTTAGACTTTGCTATAGATAACTATGGAATGGAGTTTTGATATTTCCGATAGCTCTGTATGGTGATTTTGGACTTAGGAGTGTGTTCGGATATTGATTTGGAGGTACGTATGTCGTTTTGGCTTGAATTGGCGAAATTTAGAAAGTTGAAGGTTTAGAAGGTTGAGAAGTTTGATCGAGAGTTGACTTTATTGATATCGGGTCCGGATTTTAGTTCCGGGAGTTGGAATAGGTCCGTTGAGTCATTTATGACTTGTGCGCAAAATTTGAGGTCAATCGGAGTTGGTTTGGCATGAATCAGTGTTAGTTTTGGAAGTTGAATGTTCATGGATTCAATTGGTTTGAATTGGGTTATGATTCGTAGATCTGATGTTTTTAGATGTGATTTTAGGCCTCGAGTAGGTCCATTATGTGATTCGGGACTTGATGGTATGTTTGGAAAGGGTCCCGGGGGGCCCGGATATGATTCGGATTGAATCTGTAATCATTTTTGACTTAGAAGAATTTCTATCCATCTGAAGTTCTGGTGCAATCGCACTACAAAAGTGGCTAGTGAGCCACAGAAACGGGTTTAGGGCTGCGCGAGCTGTGACCGCAGGTGCGGTCGTTTCTCCGTAGAGGAGGACGCGCAAAAGTGGCTTGGTTCCATAGAAATGCAAGCGCAGATACGCTCAAAGGTTCGCAGAAGAAAGTTTCCCTGGCTCAATGAAAAGCCGCACATGCGATGGATTATCCGCAGGTGCGAATCCTGAGAAGTGGCTGCTGGTCCGCAGAAGCAGAATACTTTGGCAGAAAAGGGCTGGATCGAGGGTTTTGTTCCATTTTTCATCTTTTGCATTATAGAGATCGGTTTTGAGAATTTTGGAGGGAATTTTCAAGGAGTAGATTGGAGTAAGTGATTGTTTTTACTCGATTTGATTATTATTTATGAATCCATTATTTGTTTTATCATTTAATTAGTGTTTTGAGTTGGAAACATTGGAGAATTTTGTGAAAACTTCCTAAGCTATAATTTGAGTATTTGAAAGTCGATTTGAGGTTGAGATTGGAGTATTTTAATATGGTTGTACTCATTATTGAATGTGTGTGCGGATTTTATAAGTTTAGTTGGGTTCCGAGATGCGAGCCCGGGATTGACATTTTGATTTTTTTTTAAATTTCAATTTTATTATCCGGAATTGTTTTCTATGATTTGTATTTATTGTATTTAGTTATTTTGGCTAGATTCGAGCCGTCCGGAGTTGGATATTCATGGAAAAGGCTTAATAGTGGATTGAGTTAGCTTGATTGAACTAAGTGTCTTGCATAACTTTGTGTGGGAGAACTACCCCTTAGGATTTGGATTGATGGTGCTCTTTATGTTATGTGAAAGTCATGTACTCAAGGTGACGAGTGGGTACACGGGCTATATATGGTATTCGACATGTAGACTATTTACATGCCTTTAGTTAAGTCGTTATAACAAGTCACCTCTTTCATTGCTAATTCATTCATACATTTGTTTGTCTACTCTCCCATCCTTATTTGACGTTGTAGCACTTGTTCTACCTCTTGTTATTTTCTCTTATATGCTTTAGATGAAGTCATTGCTTCCCTTATTGCCTTGTTACTTATTTAATTATTAAACTACCTTACTTGGAGTTGTCATTTCATGGAATATGTTCTTGTTGAGTTATTGGTATTTAAGTTATAAAAGTTGTTATCACATTGAGGCGAAGTTGTTAATTGTTGAGGTATCTCTCTTGTTGAGCTATTCACTTTTATTTTGGTATTGTTGAGATTCTTGTTCACATTGTGGTTCAGCCATGGGCTATATTTTGTGGAAAACATTGAAATTGTTGACTTTGTGGAAAGTTATGGCATATAGGCACTTGTGGTGCGAGTTGTGATTGTGTTGTGATATTGATAGGCATGCGGTGGTATAAATCTTCGGGTTGAAACGCATGCGGTAAGATAAGGTGGGCTTGATACGCGTGTTGCTAGTAGGGGAACTACTTGAAGTCACGTGGTGTGGTAAGGTGGGCTAAACCGCGGGTAGCTATTTCGAAAAAAATAATTTTCAAAACTAAATGCAAGGCTCCTGCGGTGATATAAGGCAAGATTGCGATGAGGCGGTACCTCGGTTGTGATTCTTGTTGTTATCTCTCATTTACCTCACTTGTATTTGTCCGCATTATTTTCTTGATGTTCTTATTATGTATTTCTTTCTTGTTGCTTTTATTGCTTTAAATTTAGTTGTAGCTTATCTTGTTATATTGCTTTATTGCCTCATTTTTCTCATTTCTATTATGAGACTGTACTATACTTGTTCAGATTCATTTTTTATCCTAGTAGGTATCTTGACCTGTCCTCATTACTACTCTACCGAGGTTAGGCTTGATACTTACTGGGTACCATTGTGGTATACTCATACTACTCTTCTATACATTTTTGTACAGATCTAAGTACCTCGACCCAGGCTAGGCAACAGTGAGTAGAACATTCAGTTCGGAGACTTCAAGGTATACCTGGCGGCGTTCGCAGGCCTCGGAGTCTCCCTTTGTCCTTCTTTTTTCTACTACTTACTCTTGATTTAGACAACGATGTATTAGGGATATTTCAGAATATTCGTGTAGAGATTATGACTCAGTCTCACCAGATTTGGGAGTTATTGTCACCGATATTGTTGACTTCTTTTATGATAGCTAGTTGGTTTAAATTTGAAGTTCAATTATTATTTTCGCTATTTCTCAATGCAAGTTAGGCTTACCTAGTCTTAGAGACTAGGTGCCATCACGATATCCTCAGGTGGAAAATTGGGGTCGTGACAGGTGTGAATTGGACGTGATCAGAAGGTGTCACGACCCGGAATCTCTACCCTCGGGACCGTGATGGCGCCTAATATTTCACTTGCTAGGCATAGTTTTTAGCCATTTTTAACAAAAATAATTAACTGATACCAATTAAAGTGAAATAAATTAAATAAAGTGTGAAAAGTCGTAACAACCGCAATGTTTAAATACAACCCCGGATCTGGTGTCACAAGTGCACAAGCGACTAGAATAATATAGATAATGGTCTGAATGAAAGTAAAATTGTCTGAAAAGAAATAAATAGCTAGGATAAGGTAGAAGGGGATTTCAAGGATGCGAACACCGAGCAGTTGTACCTCAAGTCTCCGTCCGATGGACAATCCGAGAAATCAACTGACCGCCATTGGGACCGACTGCAAAATATTCACAAGAAGTGTAGTGTCACGACCCAAAATCCATTAAAGGTCGTGATGGCGCCGGACACCGTTGTCAGGCAAGCCAAAAATAAATACTTAATTTGGTTCTCATTTTAATTTTTTTTAAGTCATATTTTGCTTCAATTAAATAGTAAAAGATGAAATTCAAAGTGAAAATAATAATATTCTTAACAATTTCAATACAGAACAACCCATAATACACCCCAAAACCCGGTGTCACAAGTGCATGAGCATCAACTAGGAATGTAAAATAAAATGCAGCATCTGCCTGGAATACAAATTTGGACAGGAGAAATATAAATACTCTAAAGAAGACTCTGCCGACTACGGGTCGTAATATGGAATGCAGCTCACGTAAGTCCCCGCATGCATACACGCCTCTACTCTCCCAAGGCCACTAGTCACATATGTACCTGCACAAAAATGTGCAGCAAGTGTAGTATGAGTACGTAATCAACGTGTACCAGTAAATATCTAGCCTAACCCCGGAAGAGTAGTGACGAGGGGTCGACATCGACACTGACTAGTGGTCTAATAACATCAGGTATAGTAAAGAGGTAAGTAAATATGAGGCAGAGTAAATAAATGAGATAAACAAGTATAAATCCCGTGGTACAAATCTCTCTCTGTACGAGGAACTCAAACTCTCTATTAGAAATTCCCTCCTTAACCGGAGCATATATATAGATATAGTGGATCTCATCAGATAGATTATCATAACTCAAATCTGGAAAACTCACAGATGCACTGGCTTCTTGCCAAATATTACGCACGATTCTATAAGGATATGATATAGGAAATGTCGAGGCGTACAGCCCGATCCAACATAAATATTTAAATTGTGCACTGCCGAGGGTCGAACGGCACGAACCATAGATGTATCTATTAAACTGCCGAGGCAAATGGCCTGCTCCCATGAGAGTGTGGTACATAAATCTTGCCGAGGCGATCGGCCCGATCCCATAAGAGTGAAATACATAATCCTGCCGAGGCGAATGGCCTGATCCCATAAGAGTGAGGCGAATAGTCTGATCCTATTAGAATAAGAAGCTTTGACGGGTCCTTGACCACACTCACGAATAAACATGTGAGTTGTAATTTCTTTAACGAAAACCTTTCAATGAAGTATATATATCACGGAAACATGCCATAAGAGGAGTAAACTTATTCGGTGACTAATCATGAACCCGTGAACTCTCCACAATAGCAAGTCTAGTCTCAAGTAGAAATGTAAAACAGAGGAATTTAATAGGCGAGAAAATGTTCAATTAGTGAAGCTACATCATGATGTGAACCTAAGCCTACCTGGACATAAACATGAATGTAGCTACGTAAGGGCTCTCGTCACCTGCGCGTACGTACCCCCACAATAAGTAGCACACATCAACATACAACACCTAGGAGTATTTTCCCCTCACAGAGTTACACATGAGACTTACCTCGTCTCAAAGCTTACTCTCCGGTCCAAAATTGTCCTTTAAATCCTCAACTCGACGCCAAACGATCGAAGCTAGTCAAATGTTATATAAAATAGTCAATACATGCTCAAGAGTTCACACCTTAGCTATTAAAGTGATTTTCCATCCCAAATTAAAGAATTCCTAAAATTCACCCCTAGGCCCACGTACCCTAATTCCGAAAATTTTCGAAGGTAACCACTATCATAACATCATGAACTCAAATATATGATTTGTTCTCAATTCCATGACCTAATTCGTGGTCGAAATCCAAAAATATAAATTTTTAGGTTTCTTTCAAAATCCCACAATTTCTATCAATTTTCATGCTTGAATCCATGTAACAACCATGTATTTAACTCACAATGTGAAGAAATCACTTACCCCATTATAGTTGATGAAGATGGCACTCCAAAAGTGCTCCAAAATCGGCTCCCATGGACGAAATGAAGTGAAAATGAGCCAAGCCCCCGATTTAAAGAGAACACACTGCCTAGCGTTCATTGCACCTACGGTGACCTGACAGCTTCTGCGGCTCCGCAGGTGCGGTCCAAATTCCACTCTTGCGGTTCTCACTATCCAGCCAAGAAATCGCACATGTGGAATTCTTTTCGCTTTTGCGGGCATCGCAGGTGTGACTTGCTCTCGCGGGTCCACTCCCGGTCAAACTTTCCAAAAATCTTCAAATTTCTAACTTTTGCCAAAAGACCCCGAAATGACCTACGGACCTCCAAATCTACTTCCGGACGCGCTCTCGATACCAGAATCACTACATCGAGCTACTCCCAGACTCGGAATCCCAAACGGACATCGATAACATTACAATACTCCTCTACCCAATTTTTATAAAATTCTTTCAAAATGCCAACTTCCACAATAGGCGCCAAAATGCTCTGGGGTCATCCAAAACTCGATCCGGACATACGCCCAAGTCCAAAATCATCATACAAACCTGTTGGAACTTTCAAATCCCGATTCTGAGGTCGTTTACTCAAAAATCATACTTTAGTCAATTCCTCCAACTTAAGGTTTCCGAAATTAGAATGTTCTTTTCAAATCAACTCCGAACTTCCCGAAATTAAATTCCGACCACGCGTACAAGTGATAATACCTGAAGTGAAGCTACTCAAGGCCTCAAATCGCTGAACGACGTGCTAAAGCTCAAAACGATAGGTCGGGTCGTTACATGTAGAGTGTAGTATGAGTACAATCGACCCCATGTACTTTGTAAGTGTCGAGCCTAACCTCAACGACGTAGTGACGAGGCTAAGGAGGGTCACTTACAATAACCTGTACGCAGTATAGTAATAATAACAGGAAAGGAATACAGAAAATAAGGCAGTTAACTTATGAAAATCAACTCAATCCTCAAAATCTCGTACGAAAGCACCAAAGCCAATATAATACAACAAGGAATACAAAACACACAATCCGTTGCGACGCGCAACCGAATCCGACCGTACAAACATGATCCTCCCTTATTTTACCATATCAAAATCAATAATAGCAAGTAAAATCCATTGTGGCGCACAACCCGATCCCACCATATAGTCAGAATCAATATCACAATCCTCCATTATTTCACCATATCAATCCTCCCTTATACATCTTGTTGCGGCGTGCAACCCCATCACATCATATCAATAACAATCATCCCTTATTTCACTTGTTGTGGCGTGCAACCCGATCCATCAATAAAATCAAGAAGTGCAATCAATTTAACAACACAAATTACAAGAATCTCTACTATTAACGAATATGAAAGTAAAACCGTAAAAGAATCTTGTACCAAAACAAGAAAGGCTACTATTAGTACTGAGCAACAAGACAAGCCAAATAAATGACCGTTAACGTGTACAAGTGAGACAATTAAGGCAAGTAGAAATTAATAATGAAAGTGTGGAAGAAATTAATATTTTTAATGCGAGAATACTAAATGAAAAATAGCAAGTTAAGGCATAGGAAGCTATTAAAGCATGTAACAATTAAGACATGGAATAAAATAATTAATGAAATATGGGTAGGCATGGAAACAAGTAATTGATGGCGTATATACACTCGTCACCTCACATATACGCAGCTACACATGAAATTCACATAGCTCAAGGGTTCCTAATCCCTCAAATCAAGGTTAGACACAATACTTACCTCGCTCCGCAAGCAAATCAAAGCTCTACCGGGGCCTTTCCTCTAAAATCCGCCTCCAAACCAATCAAATCTTACCAAAATCGACCCAATAACATCAAATAGTGCTTGGGAAATCAATTACAATACATAAAGTTAAGATCTTCACACTTCTCATAAAACGTCAACAAAAGTCATCCCAGCCCCACTTGGTCAAAATCTGAGATTCGTACCAAAACTCAATTACCCATTCACCCCCGAGCCTGATTATGTAATTAGTTTCGAAA
Source organism: Nicotiana otophora (assembly GCA_000715115.1). NCBI lineage: Eukaryota > Viridiplantae > Streptophyta > Magnoliopsida > Solanales > Solanaceae > Nicotiana > Nicotiana otophora. The sequence goes on along the minus strand of AWOL01S0054207.1, from coordinate 7,456 downwards.
TCTGGCCTCAATTTGAGGTCTAAATCTCAATTTTACAAAAACCACTAATTCTTTCCAAATCCCTAATTTTCTACCATGAAAGAACATAGATTAAGGTTATAAATTAATGGGTGTTGATGGAAATGGAAGCAAACAAGTTAAATAACACTAACCTGTGAAAGGGTTATGAACTTTCTCTCCCAAATCGCCTCTAGGTCGAGCTCTAATGAAAGATGGTGAAACAATGGGTGATATCCCGATTTTTGGAAGTTTAAATGACTGGGCGTCAGGTGTTCATCGCGTTCGCGAGACACCTGACGCGTACGCGAATGGCACTTCTTAGTTGGCTTACGCAGTCACGAAACACTCTACGCGTTCGTGTAGGCTTAGCCCACCCCGCCTTCGACTTCGCGAGCCTGGGCTCGCATTTGCGTAGAGTAAGTTCCATTCCTAGCCCCCGCCTCCTAACACTACGCGTTCGCGATGGAGTGGTCGCTTCGTGAAGGGCATACCCCCCACTTTTCCGTGTTGACGTCCAAATCCTCGGTTTGCTATGTGTAAATCCACCCCAGTCCCAAACTACTCTTCGTGATCGCGAAGAAGCATTCACCAGAAATGAACAGAAATTAAAACTAGTATTTTCCTAAGTTAATAATCACCTGTAGCCTATCTGAAACTCACTCGAGCCATAGGGGCTCCAAACCAAACATGCACACAAGTCTACAAATATCATACGAACTCGTTCGCACTATGAAAACACAAAAATAACACCTAGAACTACGAATCAAATACCAAAACGAATGAAATTTTCAATGAAACTTATGAACATGTAATTTTTCAACCGGACGTTCGAATCTCGTTAAATCAACTCCATTTTGCATCAAATTTTGCAGAAAAGTCACAAATGCTAAAACAAACCTATACCAAGTTCCGAAACCGTAATCCAAACCCAGTAGAAACAAAGACAACCTACGATCAAACTTAGGAATTCTTAAAACCTTTAAATTGCTAGTTTTTAACAAATTACATTAAATCAAGCTAGGGACTTTTGAATTCGATTTCGGGCATAAACGCAAGCCCCAAATTATGATACGGACCCAACGGGGCCGTCAAAACACTAATCTGGGTTCATTTGCACAAAATATTTACCGTAGTCAACTCAATTGAGTTTTAAGGCATGATTTCGCATTTTCATCAATTTTCTCATAAAACCCTTCCAGATAAAGGACACGGATTGCTCATGCAAATCGAGGAAGGCTTAACAGAACTATTCGAGGTCTCGGAACACAAACATTAAGGGTAAAATAATAAATGACATAGAAAGGTACCTGGACTGGTGAAAAGGTATGGATATCTACTCTGCAGGTTCGACTCGGACTCCCACGTGGCTTCCTCGATCGTCTAACCTCTCCACTTCACTCGAACTAAAGGATAATTCTTAGACCGGACCTACCGGGCTAGAATAGCCACCGTCTCCTCCTCATAAGTCAAATCCTTGTTTAATTGGACTGAGCTGAAATCTAACACATGGGACAGATCACCATGATACTTTCGGAGCATGGACACATGGAACACCGGATGGACTGTTGACAAACTAGGTGGCAATGTGAGCTTGCTTTCCACCTCTCCCACTCTCTCAAGAATTTCAAAGGGTCTGATATACCTTGGGCTCAACTTGCCCTTCTTTCCTAACCACATCACACCCTTCATGGGTGAAATCCGGAGCAATACCCTCTCTCCAACCATGAATGCAATATAACGAACTCTACGGTCGGCATAACTCTTCTGCCTAGATTGAGCGGTGAGAAGTCGATCCTGAATAATCTTGACCTTATCCAAGGCATCCTGAACAAAATCTGGACCCAACAATCAAGCCTCTCCGGGCTCAAACTATCCAACCGACTGACACTGCCTCCCGTATAATGCCTCATAGGGAGCAATCTGAATGTCCGACTAGTAGATGTTGTTATAGGCAAACTCCGCAAGCAGAAAGAACTGATCCCAAGAACCCCTGAAATCCATAACGCAAGCGTGAACGATATCCTCTAATATCTGAATAGTGCGCTCGGATTGTCTGTCCATCTAGGGGTGAAACATTATACTCAACGCAACCCACGTGCCCAACTTATGTTGTACCGCCCTCCAGAAGTGCGAGGTGAACTGTGTACCTCGATCAGAAATGATAGACACGGGCACACCGTGAAGACGGACGATCTCGTGGATGTAAATCTCAGCTAACCACTCTGAAGAATAGGTAACTGCCACTGGAATGAAATGTGCCGAGTTGGTCAACTAGTCCACAATGACCCATATCGTGTCAAACTTCTTCTGAGCCCGTGGGAGTCCAACAACAAAATCCATAGTGATACGCTCCCATTCCACTCAGGAATATCTAACCTCTGAAGCAAACCACCAGGACTCTGATGCTCGTACTTTACTTGCTGACAATTTAGACAACGAGCTACATATGCAACTATATCCTTCTTCATCCTCCTCCACCAATAATGTTGCCGCAAGTTCTGATACATCTTGGCGGCACCCGGATGAAACAAATTACCAGGACTTGTTGGCCTCCTCGAGAATCAACCCACGAAGCCCATCTATATTGGGCACACAAATACGACCCTGCATCCTCAAAACCCCATCATCTCAATAGTAACCTACTTGGCACCAACGTGCTGCATCGTGTCCTTAAGGACATGAAAATGGGGATCCTCATACTGACGCTGTCTGATGTGCTCATACAAAGAAGACCGAGTGCAAGCTAGAACACGACTAGGCTCTAAAACATATAACCTCACGAACTGATTGGCCAAAGCCTGAACATCTGTTGCAAGCTGTCTCTCACCAACTAGGATATATGCAAGGCTATCTATACTCACTGCCCTTCTACTCAAGGTATCCTTTCAACAGCTCCAACCACCTCTTCTGCCTTAAGTTGAGATCCTTCTGCTTGAACAAATACTGTAGAGTTCACTGATCCGTGAATACCTCGCATGACACACCGTAACGATAGTGCCTCAAAATCTGCAGCGCATGAACAATGGCTGCCAACGCTAAGTCATGAACATGGTAATTCTTCTCATGAACCTTCAACTACCGCGACGCATATACAATCACCCTGCTATCCTGCATCAATACTACACTGAGCATGATGCGAGATGTATCACAATACACTGTGTAGGATCCTCAACTTGTGGGTAACTCACACTCATCCTACCATCTGAACGGGGCACCTTTCTGGGTCAATCTAGTCAATGGGGCTATTATGGATGAAAACCCCTCCACGAACCGGCAATAATAACCCGCCCAACCCAAGAAACTCCAAATCTCTATAGCTGAAGTAGGTCTAGGCCAGTTTTGAACTTCCTCAATCTTCTTATGATCCACCTTTATGCCCTCTGCCTGTACAACATGCCCCAAAAATACGACTGAGTCTAACCAAAACTCACACTGTGAAAACTTGGCATATAACTGGCTATCTCTCAAAGTCTGAAGAACAATTCGAAGATGCTGCTCATACTCCTCATGACTACATAAGTAGATCAGAATATCATCAATGAATACAATCACAAAAGAATCCAAGGCTTGAATAGTCCGTTCATCAAATCCATGAATGTTGTTGGGGATGACATCACTAGGAACTCACAATGCATATACCAAGTCCACAAAGCCGTCTTAGGGACATCAGATGCCCTAATCTTTAACTGATGGTAGCCACACCTCAAATCAATCTTTGAAAATACCTTTGCACCCTAAAGCTAATCAAATAAGTCATCAATCCTCGGCAACGGATACTTGTTCTTGATAGTGACCTTGTTCAACTGTCGATAGTAAGCACAACCAGATATGAAGCAAACTAGGATGACACGTAGGAGTAAGTAGATCCTGGATCAAATAGAACTGAAGCATATCTATGGAAAATTGGAACAATACCTTTGATAATGAAGTTAGATGACTCGGCCTCAGGCCTAGCTATGAAAGAATAACATCGGGGTTGGGCCCCACCACTCTGAACTACGTCTCTAGGACGGCCTCTACCCTAGCTATCCCCCACCTCTAACGGCATGACCTCCTTCTCTAATAGACTGACCTCCATCTCTGGCTGCCTGACCCCTGCCTCTAGCTGGCTAAGCGGGCGGTGGAGCAACCAGTGCTGGAACCATGGCACGAGAACTATGTTGTGTTATGCCGCCCAATAATCTCGGACAGAACCTTTTGATGTGACCAATACTACTGCAATCAAAACACATATCATACTGTTGTGGCTACTGAAGCTGAAGCTGATCGAAATGGGCCAAATAACCACGGTGATAGCTCTGAATTGGAGGTGCACTGATATGAGCTGATGGTGTAGTGTAGGCTGGTTGTCTAGAATGAAGCACATAAGGACCATGGCTCCCTGAAGCACTATGAGATGCCTCAACCGCTGAATGAAATGGCCTGGGAGGATGGTATCTACCAAAGGTACCCCTGCCTCCATATGAGGCACCACTGAAACTATCGGAATGACGAGGCCTTTTATCTGACACCGGCCCCCTCTCCTAAGCACGAACCAACTCGATCCGTCTAGAAATATCTATGAACATCTGGAAAGAAATATCACTCACGGTCTCCTTGTCCATTTGTAGCCTGAGAGTAAAAGTGAGCCCATCAATAAATCTCATCATTCTCTCCCTCTCAATTGGAAGCAAGATAGTGTCATGGCGAGCTAGGTCCACAAATCGAGTATCGTACTGGTGATAGTCACACTACCCTACTGGAGACGCTCAAACTGCCTACAATACTCCTCTCTCAGGGTAACGGGAATGAACTTCCCTAGAAATAGTTGTGAGAATTGATCCCAGGTAAGTGAAGATTACCCAGGTGGTCTAGTCAACATATAATCTCTCCACCATCTCCGGGAAGAACCAATCATCTGAAATGCTGCAAAATCGACCCCATTGGTCTCAACTATACGCATGTTGTGCAATACCTAGTGGCAACGGTCAAGAAAATTTTGTGGGTCCTCAGAAGATGCACCACTGAAATGAATATGAAAGAGCTTGGTAAACTTATCCAACCTCAAAATAGCCTCAGAAAACAAAGTGGGCCTATCACCGGCCTGTGACGCAGCAATCGGCTGCACTACCCCAACTGGCGGGGTTGCTGGAGTCTAATACTGGGAGCCACCTGCTCCGAGGTGTGAGTAGCCGAAGTTTGTGCTCCTCCCCCAGCCCGAGAGATGGTTGGTGCCACCAGGAATATACCGGTCTGGGCCACACTCTCCATAAGGCCCACCAAACGGACTAGAGCATCTTAAAGCAAAGGAGTGGCTATGAACCCCTCCGGAATCTGAGCTGGTCCGACAGGTACAATCTGAGCTGGAACCTCCTCCTGAAAATCTACCTGAGGCTCCACTGCATGTGCTACTACTCGAGCTATGGACTGAGCTCTACCTCTGCCTCTGCCTCGGCCTCTGGCGCGACCTCGGCCTCGAGCTCTGCCCCTGGTTGTAGCTGCCACAGGGGGCTTCGGCTCCTGTTTGGCTATAGATACAGTGTGCGTTCTCACCATCTGTGAGAGAACAAAAATAGAAGGGTCCAATTATCAATGATAGAATAAGACAGATAACTTAAGAAAATCAACTCAATCCTCGAAATCAGTACAGCAGAAATGCTAATCCTCAAAATATCGTACGAAAGCACTGAAGCCAACACAATATAATAAGGAATACAAAACACATAATCCGTTGCAGTGCGTAACCCGATCCCACCGTACAAACACGATCCTCCCTTATTTCACCATATCAATATAAATAATAACAAGTAAAATCCGTTGCGGCGTGCAACCCGATCCCACCATATAGTCAAAATTAATATCATAATCCTCCTTTATTTCACCATATCAATCCTCCCTTATTCTATTTGTTGGAGAGTGCAACCCGATCCCGACATATCAATAACAATCCTCCCTTATTTCACCTATTGCGGTGTGCAATCCGATCTATGAATAAAATCAATAAGTGCAATTAATTTAACAAATCGAATAACAAGAATCTTTATGATTAACGAATATCAAAGCAAAACCATAAAAGAATCTCGTACCAAAATAAGAAATGCTACAATATGTACTGAGCAACAAGACAAGCCAAATATATGACAGTTAAAGTGTACAAGTAAGATAATTAAGGCAAGTAGCAATTAATCATGAAAGAATGGGAAATTAATATTTTTAATGCGAGAATAATAAATGACAAATAGCAAGTTAAGGCATAGGAAGCAATTAAAGTATGTAACCATTAAGACATGGAATAAAATAATTAATGAAATACGGGTAGGCATGGAAACAAGTAATTGACGGTGCATATACACTTGTCACCTCGCATATATACCGCTACACATAAAATTCACATAGCACATAGCTCAAGGGTTCATATTCCCTCAAATCAAGCTTAGACCTAACACTTACCTCGCTACGCAAGCAAATCAAAGCTCTACCGAGGCCTTTCCTCTAAAATCCGCCTCCAAACCAATCAAATCTTACCAAAATCAACTCAATAACTTCAAATAATGCTAGGGAAATAAATTACAAGACATAAAGTTAAGATCTTCACTTTTTTTTTTCAAAAAGTCAACCTCGGGCTCGCTTGGTCAAAATCAGAGATTCGGACCACAACCCAATTACCCATTTACCCTCGAGTCCGATTCTACAATTCTTTCCAAATCCCTAATTTTCTACCATGAAAGAACATAGATAAAGGTTAGAAATTAATGAGTGTTAATGGAAATAGAAGAAAACAAGTTAAAGTACACTAACCTATGAAAGGGTGATGAAATTTCTCTCCCAAATCACTTCAAGGCCAAGCTCTAATGAGAAGATGGTGAAAAATGGGTGAAATCCCAATTTTGGGAAGTTTAAATGACGGGGCGTCAGGTGTTCATCACGTTCACGAGACACCTGACGCGTTCGCGAAGGGCACTGCACAGTTTGCTTAGGCTTAGCCCACCTCACCTTCGCGTTCGCGAGCCTGGGCTCACGTTCACGTAGAGTAAGTTCCACTCCCAGCCCCCGCCTCCTAACACTACCCGTTCGCGATGGAATGGCCGTGTTCGCGAAGGGTAGACTCCCCACTACTCTGCGTTCGTGATGAGTAAATCCACCCCAGTCCTAAACTACTCTTCACAATCGCCAGAGTTTCTTCGTGATCGCAAAGAAGCATTCACCAAAAACTAGCAAAAATTAAAACCCGCATTTTCCTAAGTTCAAAATCATCTGTAACTTATCTGAAACTCACCCGAGCCCTCGGGGATCCAAACCAAATATGCACACAAGTACAAAAATATCATACAAACTCGCTCACATGATCAAAACACCAAAATAACACCTACAACTATGAACCAGACACCAAAATGAAAGAAATTTGCAATGAAACATAAATGTCACGCCCCAACCTGAAGGGACGTGGCCGGCACCCGGTACCATACTCGGCCCGAGC
>AWOL01S0054203.1:26508-50110 GCA_000715115.1 Nicotiana otophora | reverse complement strand
AAAGATTGGACTAAAGGCCGTATGTTGTAGGCAAATATCGACTTTTTATTTAAATAAGGATAGTATGGTATACAAAGTAGATGTGTCAACGAATATTTAAAAATCGATTAAATCAAATAAATCGTATTGATTTTTAGATTTGTTTTTAAATAAAATCATAGGTTTTATATAAATCTATAATTATACTGATAATTAGGGTACCGTACAGAATAAATTTACATGAAAACAATATATATATATATATATATATATATATATATATGTTTTAAAATAATAAAGCATTAACCTTTTTCTTGGGCCTTGTAATTATGAAAACGATTACAAGCCAACAAGTAATTAAATTCAAAATCCTTATTTCCAAACCTATTATACTATTATTGAAACTAAATTATTTCCAGCATATTCACTAGCAAGACACAAGGTATTCTAGTGATTATGAGTAGCAAACTACAATGTACTGAATATCTTTTCTTTTGTATAATTTAAATTTATATTTTCAAATACTTAATCTTCTATAGACATTATTCTTGAGTCTCAACTTACTTAATATCTTTCCACTCGTGTGATTTATATTTTTTTTGTCTTTGCTTAGTTTCTTTTATGCTGTTGTAGAATAGTTGATTGATCTATACTCTAGCCATCTTTCATGTTTTCTTAATTCATCACCCTTTAAATAGTAAAAATGTTTAGAGAGTTTTGCTAAGTCCTATAAAAGTACGTATGCCGTTGCATTCTGCTTCTAGTAGTAACTTTTAAGTGACATTTAAAAAAGTACCGAAAATTAATCGAACCGTACCGACACCAAAGAGAAACCGACATGATTGGTACGGTTTTTAAAAGTCTAATTTTGGTTATACATAATAAAATAACCGAAAAATTGGTATGATATAAATTTTATAAAATAACCGGCCGAACCGAACCATTGACGCCCCTAATACAAAGTATCCCGTAAAACATCGACTTTCTATTGTTTTCATTAAATGTTTGTTGGGCAATAAGAAGAATTTTCGTCAACTCTAATCATTTTTCGGCAATGCTTTAGTTTTAGCGCGAGTAATTAATTATTTTTTATCAAATCAAAATTCTTTTACAAAAATTGTCCTGGCGTTTATTTAGACTCTTCTTTTTTGGAAATATTAAATATAACCTAAACTTGCCTTTATAAAAACATTTTTATTGGAATAATTTTTTATAAACAAAAATTATCCACACAAACTTATGCTGGTGACTTGAATATCTTTTTTAGTCCCTACAGGGACATTCGATCGATAAAATAATTGACTGTCTTTTTTTAAATAAAAACCCCTCAAGCACCTTCTTCATATAGGGCTTCTGAAAAGAAGAAAAAAAGACTTTTTAGTCGGAAAGAAATATAGTAAGGTGTTTCATAGTTGTTGGGTTTTAGAATTTCTAAGCTTTAAGCGACGTGAATATGTATTATACTACTAAAACTCTGCTTAAAACCGTCCGAAAAAATCGACCAAAATCGGTAGGTGATGGCCAATAACCGTCCAAGACGCGACCATTTACGTGTGATCGGTATTTTGAAGGTTGTTAGAGCATACGGATCAAAGTCGGTCGGAAATTACCGACCAATTTTGGTCGGTATGCTCTACACGACCATCCGACAATTTAATTGACTTACAAATCAATACTGGTCGGAATATTATTTTAATAATTTAAATTCTCCGACCAACGTTGTTTGGTGTTCTAAATTAAATAATTTTGGTTACCGACCAACTTTGGTCGGTAATGATAAATAAATTAATCATATAATATTATATATACCAACAACGTTGGTCGGTATTAGAAATTATATATTTTTTATAAATAATTAAAGTTTAATAATACCAACCAATGTTGGTAGGTAATGTGGACATGGCAGCTAACTTACCGACCAAAGTTGGATGATAATATTGAATTTTTGGTAATTCAATGTACATTAACTTACCAACATTGTTTTAGGAAAACTGACCAACTTTGGTCGGTATTTTACAATTTTTTTTAGTTACCGATCAACGCTTTTCTGGGAATAATTTTGGCAGAAAATGCATGTTTTGGTAGCTACACCACCTGCCAAATAAAAACAGCATACCAATACCCCAAATTTCACATCAAATAACCCCTAATTCACCACAAATAACCCCTAATTCACCACAAATCCAATCAAATATCCAATTAATACTTTAAAACTAACATGTTCAATTAAACATCACAATTCAAAACCAATCAAAAACTAAGTAATTACAAAAAGTTCAATAATGTTCATTCTAATTCAAAACAAGTTCTATTAGTCTAGTTCAAGTATATCAAAGTATTGGTCAAGGGATGTTTTCTTCAGCACCACCACTATCTGATGAACTTTCATCTACAAGACGGTAAGAACGATCTTGTGGAGGGCGGAAAGAACGATCAAATAGAGGATGCGCAAAACGATCACGGGAAGGACGGGAGGAACACTCAAGTGGAGGTTGAGCCTCTGGCGATGACTCACGAGACCGGGGCAACAGAAAAGCTCCAGTAGAAAGGAGAGTTCTGATCTGAGCCTGCATACCAAGGAACTGAGCATCTCTAAGCCTTTCTCTTTCCTTGGCCTCTCTCGGATGTAATCTTTGTCACTGTCTCCTGCATAGCCGAGAGGCTCTCCCTATTAAGTGCCTCGCCCTGTGAGGAAGTCCCTATTCATTGCATTCCACACATGTAGCGATGAAATATTTTCTCAGGAAGCCCGTATACCTTCCCCTTTTTTGGACCGCCAACAACCTCCAACCATATTCTTTCAGCATCCTCGTCAGAAGGTTGGGTTAGCTCGCCCGATTCACCAGCTGGCTGACTATGAATGAAATCCTCTATGTTGCTTTGGTAGCGACCCTACGTTATTTTAAATTAAATTAGTAAATAAAAAATCTTATAAAAGTATATTATAACAGTTAAGGAAAATTGAAAGATGACATATGTAGTCTGTGCTCGGTCCTCGACTACCTACCTGCATCCTCCTCTTTCTTCTTCTTTAAAATATACGTCTTCTTGAATAGCTCATCATGGTACATTGGATTCCCACACTTCTTTTCCTAAAAATAAATTAATTTTGTTAATAAATAGAATTGATATACTTAGAAAAGTAAAGACGTAATAATTTAAGCAATTACCAATCTTCTTTTTATTGTCCCGATGCTGATAGCATCCCTAGTGTGCAAGGAGCCTTCCTTCGCGGATGAGCGAGATTTCTTCCCTAGTTCGCTCTTCTGTAAGAATTGCTCGGTCTGCCATTGCCTTAACAAATCATCCCATGAATGTTGTAGACACCACTCGGGCCTCTTGTTCTTCTTTCTACCGTCCGAGAAATGATCCACCAATCTCTTGCGGGCTTTAAGATACAATTTTGCAGCCACTTCCTCGCTATAGCGGTCTTCCCATACATACTTACTCTTCATTTCAAAAGTTAAATATTAGATAGAAACATCATAAATATAAATTATTAAACTACTTAAAAGAACATTTATACCTTAAACTAATTGAAAATTTGCTCCTTCAGTGAGTATGGGAAATCACTCCAAGTCGCATAGGGGCCATCATAAAGCTTTTTGATCGCATTGGTAATTATCTTCGTAGTTGCTTACCTGGCTTGAACCTGCAATTTAACAATAAAAACTCATGAAAATATTATTAAAAACATTATAAAATAATAAACGCAAAAATAACAAATAACTCTTACCCGTTACCTCAGGGACTATGATAATCTTGCCATAGAGATCATAATGTACTACCTCTGGATCATCATCCTCAGTATGTGTATCAGAGGCATGTGTAGACGGTGTAGGTGGGGGCTTAGAGCTACAGTCTCGCAGGCGAAGTCCTTAAATGGATGGAGTCGATGATGAAGATGGTTGCGATCCCTGTGATTGCGACATAGCTGGATACGATCCATGTCGCTGTGATACAGATGGATGTGATACATATAGGTGTGATATAGATGGTTACAATCCATGTGGCTATGATACGTAGGGATGCGATCCACATGGCTGTGATGCAGATGGTTGCGATCTACATGGCTGTGAGGCAGCTGGACTGTATGTCAGATGTATAGTCATATGGCCCTGTGATGGAAGACCCGGTGTCTGGATGAACGTATAAGCCTCGTGATGTTGTGGCAGCTCGGTATAGTCGTGTGGTGGAGGATAAGACACAGGCATCTCTGAAGAGAGTGAAAATGAGAGAGTAGTCTACCCTCCTTTTTCCCTTCCTCGACCCTGAGAACTAGTAGGATCATTGTTACCTTGACCCTTGCCTGCCATCTGCATAGAATGAAACTTATAAGAAACTAGTTATAACATGAGAGTGCTTTTAAAACTAACTTTTTAATCCTCGTCGACGTATTGTTCCTCATCCGAGAATTCTTCGTCCTCACTTGCTTTAATTTCATCAGTTGATTCTTCGTCCTCATTTTCTATAGTTGTTACTTCATTTATATCAACTTCTTCCAATATACGTTCAGGATGTTCCAAATCATTTTCTAACTGATCGTCCACTATTTGGTGAACACTGGAGATATCGTTTTGATATGCAACATCTAACACATTCTCGACTTCCACCGTACCTTTAGGCTTAGTTTACAACCTACTAATCGGACTTATTCTTCCACGATGGATAAGGAGAATAATACACTTGCCTAACGTTATGTGCAATTATAAAAGGATCATAGCGATCATAGTCCCCGTATGATTAACCTCAATTATGTTGTATTGGTGGTATACTTTTGTACCTCTTGTTAGATTTGGGTCAAACCACTTGCATCTAAAGAGTATCAAATTTTTTATATGGCCAACCTGTGTATTCTGGTTGTAATATTTCTTTGGCCACACCATAATAATCAATATCTCCAACTTGGTTTCTATCACCACCTTGAACCCACACCCCACTGTTGTTGCTATTTTTATTTTTAGAGAAATCCTCTGTATGAAACTTATAACCATTCACTACGTACTTAGACATTGTTGTGACATGAAGCCCAAGTCCCCAAGATATATCTTTCAAAATTTGATTTAAACCATTATTTGGATTATTTACCTACATAGCATTAAAAAAACGCATTAGTTAGCATAATCGAATATATACATACATAGCAGAAACTTTAGAAGTACATTATCATAATAAACTTACAAATTGAACCATGTATAACAACTCGTATATACAGCATTGTCACGACCCAAAACCTAACCCATCGTGATGGTGCCTATCGTGATACTAGGCAAGCCGACCTTTCCAAAACACTTTCAAAATTTAACAGAAACGAATTAAGACATTTAAAATAATCGGAGTCTTTTATAAAAACGGGGGTAAAACCCAAATAAAACATAAGCGCGGAAAAATAGCCCGATATCGGGGTGTCACTGAATCATAAACATCTAGATATCCAGTCTAATACAAACATCGTCTGAGTATCAATACTGAAAAGAAAGAAAACATAGAAGGAGAGACAAGGTCTGCGGACGTCGGCAGCTACCCCGTAGTCTCCAGTACTCGATCGCGCACTAGCTCAACGACCTCTGTGATCAAACACACATGGATCTGCACATGAAGTGCATGGTGTAGCATGAGTACAACCAACTCAGCAAGTAACAGAAAGAAATAAAGAACTGAGAAGGTAGTGACGAGCTATACAAATACAGTTCATATTCAATTATTCCAGCAAAGAATAGGCATGCTTTCAAATCCGGCAGTTCAGATCAAATCAGTTTATACAGTTACAGTGCATGTAATCCGGATTCTAAAATTTTACAACAATGACAGATAACAACTAAGTGCATCAACAAATGGAAAAAAAGTACAGCCTCTCAGGGCAACAAACACTCAATTCTCCACAACAGCTCAATCGCTCGGCTCTCAGCTCTCAGTACTCACACTCAATAGGTACATGTGCTCACTAGGGATGTGCAGACTCCGTAGGGGCTCCTTTCAGCCCAAGCGCTATATCCGCACGGACAACTCACGTGCTATAGTATCAATATATGGAACCGCACAGACAACTCACGTGCTGCACGGACAACTCACGTGCCATAGTATCAATACCTCATAGACAGGCCCTCGGCCTCACTCAGTCATCAATCTCTCTAGTCTCTCGGACTCTCGAAAATCACAAAGATCGGCCCAAACAAAGATAACATAGTGTATCAACAAAATCAAGAAGTGGCTGAGAAATGATACGCAAGTAAAACCATGACTGAGTACAAGACATCAATTAGCAAGTAATTCAACAAGTACGCGACCTCTGCGGGTCTCAACAATACCATCACATATCCTAAGCATGATTTCTAACAAGATTTGCAGTTAAATTTCTATAACATAGGGAGAATATATAGCTAGCAACAAGTTATTCAACTTTATAGTTTCACGGAATGGACCAAGTCCCAATTCCTACGGTGCACACCCCCACCCCCGTTACCTAGCATGTGCGTCACCTCCAAAATAGTCACATAATCCAATAATTCGGGGTTTCATACCCTCAGGACCAGATTTAAAACTGTTACTTACCTTAAACCGCAAAAATCCTATTCCGCAATGCCTTTGCCCCTCGAATCAGTCTCCAAATGCCCTGAATCTAGCCTCAAGCAATACGAGATAATTAATATAGGCTAAAGGAATCAATTCCACAAGAAAAATATGAAATTACAAGACAAAAGCTGGCCCGGCCCTGGGCCTACATCTCGAAATCCGACAAAAGTCACAAAATACGAACACCCATCCACTCATGAGTCCAACCATGCAAGAATTACTCCAATCTAACCTCAAATCACCTTCCAAAGTTCCCGCCAAATTTGCACCTTCCAAAACTCGAAATCTTAGCCTATGACGTTTCTACCATTTCCCCCCCAAATTTACAACTCAAATCCCTAATTAAATGCTGAAAATAGCAATAGATTCATAAACTTTAGTCCAATCCGAGTTAGAATCACTTACCCCAACAATCTTCTTGAAGAAACCTCGAAACTCGCCTCACACCGAGCTCTCAAAGTCCCAGAATCAAAATGGAAATCAAACCCTCGGAAACCCATTTTCTGTCCAGTTCTCCAGCATCTGCGAACCCACTGCCAAACCTGCGATACCGCACCTACGGAATTACCCTCGTAGGTGCGAAAATGACTTAAAGGGCTAGGTCTGCATCTGCGATGGAGGGGCCGCACCTGCGTGTGCACGCTTGCGGATAAAGGTCTGCTTCTGCGACCTTCCCCTCCATCTCACTCTCCGCATCTGTGGAGCTTCAAGCACATCTGCGTTCTCGTAGATGCGGAAATGTCCTCGCACCTGTGACCCCTGGCCATCTCCTCAACTCCCGCTTTTGCGCTCCTTCACCCGCATGTCCGAGTACACACCCGCGGTCTCCCTACCGCAGGTACGAAACCACCAGATTGCAGAAAACTTTAGTCATTAGCCTAAGTCCAAATTCAAACCGTTAAGCATCCGAAACACCCCCAAGGCACCTGGTACCTCAACCAAATAAACCAACAAGTCATAAAATACCATATGAGCTTAGTCGAGCCCTCAAAACATGTCAAACAACAATAAAAATACGAATCGCCCTCCAATCCAAACTTAATGAACTTTGAAACTTCCAAATTCTACAAACAATGTCAAATCATACTAAACCATGTTTGATTAACCTCACATTTTGCACACAAGTCAAATCCAACATTACGGACCTACTCCAAATTTTGGAATCGGAATCCGACCCCGATATCAAAAAGTCAATCCCCCGGTCAAATGTCTCAAAAAATTCAACTTTTGCCATTTCAAACCTAAATTAGCTACAGACCTTAACTTCACAGTCTGGACACGCTCCTAAGTCCAAAATCACCCAACAGAGCTAACGGAACCGACGAAACTCCATTCCAGAGTCGTCTTTACACAATTTCGACTACAATCAAAATCCTAAGACATAAGCTTCCATTTTAGGGACTAAGTGTCCCAAAACACTCGAAAACCAAAAATAAGACCTCCCAGCAAGTCAAACAAGCAGAAATAGATACGGGAAGTGCGGCTAGTACACTCAAAATGACTGGCCGGGTTGTTACATCCTCCCCCTCTTAAAACAATCGTTTATCCTTGAACGAGCATAGAGACATACCTGAAGTGGTGAAAAGATGAGGATAACGACTGTGTATGTCATGCTCGGTCTCCCAAGTCGCCTCCTCTACCGGCTGACCCCTCCACTGAACCTTCACAGAAGAAATATTCTTCACTGTGATACTTCCGGAGCATAGAAACATGGAATACTGGATGAACTCCTACTAGACAGGGAGGCAAGGCAAGCTCATAAGCAACCTCCCCAACACATCGCAATACCTCAAATGGACTGATAAACCTCGGGCTCAACTTTTCCTTCTTTCCGAACCTCATAACACCCTTCATGGGTGACACCCAGAGCAAGACATGCTCTCCAACCATGAATGCAACATCGCGAACCTTCTGATCCTCATAACTCTTCTGTCTGGACTGGGTTGTGCGTAGTCTATCCTGAATCACCTTAACCTTCTCTAGAGCATCCTGAACCAAGTTTGTACCTAATAATCTAGCCTCGCTTGGCTCGAACCAACCCACCGGAGACCTACGCTGCCTACCATATAGAGCCTTAAATGGTTCCATCTGGATGCTCGACTGATAACTGTTGTTGTAGGCAAACTCCTCTAGCGGAAAGAACTGATCCCACGAACCCCCAAACTCCATCACACACGCACAAAGCATATCCTCTAATATCTGAATAGTGCGCTCGGACTGTCCGTCCGTCTGAGGTTGAAATATTGTGCTCAACTCCACTCGAGTACCCAACTTATGCTGCACGACCCTCCAAAACTGTGATGTAAACTGCATACTCCGGTCAGAGATGATAGATACCTGTACGCCATGAAGCCTGACGATCTCGCAGATATATACTCGAGCCAGCTGCTCGGAAGAATGGGTAGTCATCACAAGAATGAAATGAGTTGACTTGGTTAACCGGTCCACAATTACCCAAATTGCATCAAACTTCTGCTGAGTTCGTGGAAGCCTAACAATGAAATCTATAGTGATCCGCTCCCATTGCCACTTCGGAATCCCTAACTTCTGGAGCAACCCACCTTGTCGTTGATGCTCATACTTCACATGCTGGCAATTTAGGCACCGAGCTACATACTCCACTATGTCCTTCTTCATCCTCCTCCACTAGTAATGCATCCTCAAGTCCTGATACATCTTCGTGGCACCCGGATGAATAGAATACCGTGAATCGTGAGTCTCCTGGAGAATCAACTCACGCAAACCATTTACATTGGGCACACATAGCCTACCCTGCATCCTCAATGAACCATCATCCCCAATAGTGACCTCCTTAGCATCACCGTGTTGGACCGTGTCCTTAAGGACAAGCATATGGGGGTCCTCATACCCTGATACTATCATAAAGAGAAGACCGAGAGACCACACAGGCCAAAACTCGACTCGGCTCAAAAATATCCAATCTAAAAAACTGGTTGGCTAAGGCCTGAACATCCAATGCCAATGGCCTCTCTGCCGCGGGAAGATATGCTAAGCTCCCCAAACTCTCTGCCTGGTGACTCAAGGCATCGGCCACCACATTGGCCTTCTCGGGATGGTGCAAAATGGGGATATCATAGTCCTTAAGAAGATCCAACCACCTCCGCTGACGCAAGTTAAGATCCTTCTGCTTGAACAGATGCTACAAACTCCGAAGATCAGTGTAAATCTCACAATTAACCCAGTACAAATAGTGCCACCAAATATTCAAGGCGTGCATAATAGCTGCTAACTCAAGGTCATAGAATGGATAGTTCTTCTCATAAGGCTTCAACGGGCGCGAAACATAAGTAATCACTCTACCCTTGTGCATTAGAACATACCCAATACCGATCCGCGAGGCATCACAATACACTGTGTAGGAACCTGAAGCTGATGGCAGAACTAGAATTGGAGTTGTGGCCTCGTACTCATCCGACCACCTGAAAGGAGCAACATTCTGGGTCAATTTAGTCAAGGGCGATGAAATAGATGAGAAACCATCCATAAACGGCGGTAATAACCAGCCAAACCGAGAAAACTCTGAATCTCCGTGGCTGAAGACAATTTGGGCCAACTCTGATCCATCTCTATCTTCTTCGGGTCTACCTGAATACCCTCACTGGACACCACATGTCCCAAGAACGCCACTGAACTGATCCAAAACTCACACTTGGAGAACTTTGCATAAAATGTCTTCTCCCTCAATCACTGTAATACAATCCTTGGATGCTGAGCATGCTCCTCCTGGATACAAGAGTACACTAGGATGTCATCAATGAATACAATAACGAATGGGTCAAGATAAGGCTGAAACACACTATTCATCAGGAGCATGAACGTTGTTGGGGTGTTGGTCAGCCCAAACGACATCACAAGTAACTCATAATGGCTATATCGGGTCCTGAAAGCTATCTTAAAAATATCTGAGTCTCGAATCTTCAGCTGGTGATACCCTGACCTCAAATCAATCTTAGAGAACACCCTCGCCCCTGAAGCTGGTCAAATAGATCATCAATATGTGGCAAAGGATACTTGTTCTTGACTGTGACCTTGTTCAACTATCTGTAACCAATGCACATTCTCGTAGTACCATCCTTCTTCTTCACAAATAGAACTGGTGTACCCCAAGGCGACACGCTAGGCCGAATAAACCCCCTATCAAGGAGTTCTTGAAGCTGCTCCATCAACTCCCTCAACTCAGACGGTTCCATACAGTATGGTGGAATAAAAATGGGCTGAGTGCCCGACACCAAATCAATACGGTACAGTGGAATAAAGCCGCTCCACTCAACCCTCCACAACCCAGGCATCGCCAACGTCACGGTCTTAGCGTGACAATATAGAACAGCATGACATGGAGACAACCAATCCATACCCAAAATCATGTCAAAATCGACCATACTAACAAGAGATCTACTCTTGTCTCCAGGCTCCCAATAGTCACCACACATGACCTATATACTC
Source organism: Nicotiana otophora (assembly GCA_000715115.1). Lineage (NCBI taxonomy): Eukaryota > Viridiplantae > Streptophyta > Magnoliopsida > Solanales > Solanaceae > Nicotiana > Nicotiana otophora. The sequence continues at coordinate 39,094 of AWOL01S0054203.1, read as the reverse complement.
GGTCCACAATAATAGTATCCCCCACAGGAGTAGTTACATGAATAGATTACACTAGAGACTCGTGGGGCATATCCAGAAAATGAGCAAAATATGATGATACATATGAATAAGTGGAACCAGGGTCAAATAATACGGAGGCATCTCTGTGGCAAACTGAGACAATACCTGTAATCACAACATCTAAAGCAATGGCATCTGGTATGGCAAAGAGGTCACAGAAATGGGCCTGGCCACCCCCTGATCTGCCTCCCCCTCTCGGGCGACCCCTAGCTGACTGAGCCCCACCTCGAGCTGGCTGGATGGGTGGTGAAGCTTCTGGTGATGCTGCCATCGGCCGAGTACTCTGCTGTGGAGCCCCACTCAACAACCTAAGCCAATCTCTCTTGATGTGACCAAAATCTGCTCATTCGAAACAACCCCTCCTCTGACGGAACTGCTGCTCCTGATATCCAGGGGAACTAACCGTGGAAATAAGTGCTGACAAGGCATGGTGAGAACTCTGCGCTGGTAGTGTACTATACGACGATTGGCCTTGCTTATGGCTGTGTGACCCGTGGCCAGAAGATGCACCATGGTGGACTGGGCAAGTCATCTGAGTATGTCTGAAAGGATGACCCCTACCATGGTGGAACTACCCCCAGAAGGAACACCGCTAAATTCACCTTGTGCACGAGGCCTCTTGGCCTTCCTCTTAACCCGCTCCTGGCTGCGAACCATCTCAATTTGATGAGCAATGTCGAAAACCTCATCGAAAGTAGCACCAGACACTCTCTCTCTCTAGTCATAAGCAATCGCAACTGAAAAATGAGGCCATATATGAACCTCTGGATCCTCTCCCTATCTGTGGGAACCAACCAGATAAAATGATGGGCCAACTCTGAGAATCGCATCTCATACTGTGTCACAAACATATCACCCTGATGAAGCTGTTCAAACTGCATGCACAACTCCTTTATATGGGATTGAGGCACAAACTTATATAGGAATAGACTAGAGAATTGCTGCCATGTAAGGGGTGCTGCACCGACCGGCCTACGCCTCTCGTAAGCCTCCCACCANCTCAGCTTCTCTCTGTGGGACTGAGGTACTAACTTCTCCAGGAATAGACTGGAGACTTGCTGCCATGTAAGGGGTGCTGCACCGACCGGCCTACGCCTCTCGTAAGCCTCCCACCAACTGAAGGCATCCCTAGAGAACTAAAAAGTAGTGAACAAGACCCCACTGGTCTCTAGAATACCTGATGTACGGAGTATCCTCTAACACCTATCCAAGAAGCCATGTGCATCCTCTCCCTCGGTACCACTGAAATATGGAGGCTGGAGTCTCCCAAACCTCTCCAATCGATGTTACTTATCATCAGGCATGATAGGTACCACAGAGTCCTGAGCAGCTGCAACCAGCTAGGCTGGTGGTCCCCGCGGTGTCTGGAATCTCTGTACCACGTGCTGCGGTACACGGGCGGCGGGAGTCTGAGCACCACCCCCGGCCTGAGAAGTGGCTGTTGCGGCCGTAACAGAGACCGCCTAAGCAAGACTGGTACAAGCGGTCAGAATATGAGCTAAGGCCTCCTGAAGGCCTGGAATCACCATGGGCACAGCTGGTGCCTGAGCTTGTCCCACCGGCTCAACCACAACTGGAGCCTGCTCCTGAATTTGGGCAACTGGTAGATCTGCAGGTGTTGTCCTAGCTACGGTGCGAGCTGCACCTCTGCCCCTGCCACGACCTTTACCACAACCTCGGCCTCGCGCGACCCTGGCTGGAGGTACTGGTGGCTGTCCATCTTGCCCCATAGTACGAGTCCTTGCCATCTGTGAGAGAATGAAACAATAGATGTTTAGTTACTAGAATCAACAGATTCGCACGACAAGAATTGAAGAATGTGGAGTTTCCTAAGGATTCGGCAGCCTCTCGAAGATAAGTACAGACGTCTCTGCAAGACTCTACTAAACCTGCTAATGACTCGTGAGACCTATATAACCTAGGCTCTGATACCAACTTGTCACGACCCAAAACCTTACCCATCGTGATGGCGCCTATCGTAATACTAGGCAAGTCGACCTTTCCAAAACACTTTCAAACTTTAACAGAAATGAATTAAGACATTTAAAATAACCGGAGTCTTTCATATAAACAGGGGTAAAACCCAAATAAAATATAAGTGCAGAAAAATAGCCCGACATCCGTGTGTCACTGAATCATGAGTATCTAGATATCCAGTCTAATACAAACAGTGTCTGAGTATCAATACTAAAAAGAAAGAAAACATAGAAAGAGAGACAAGGTTTGCGGACATCGGCAGCTACCTCGTAGTCTCCGGTACTCGATCATGCACTAGCTCAATGACCTCCGTGATCAAACACACATGGATCTCCACATGAAGTGTAGGGTGTAGCATGAGTACAACCAACTTAGCAAGTAACAAAAATAAATAATGAACTGAGAACGTAGTGACGAGCTATACAAATGCAGCTCATTTTCAATAATTCCAGCAAAGAATAGGCATGCTTTCAAATCCGGCAGTTCAAGTCAGATCAGTTTATACAGTTATAGTGTAGGTAATCTGGATATAGAATCTTTCAAAAATCTTACAACAATGATAGATAGCAACTAAGTGCATCAACAAATGGAAAACAAGTACAGCCTCTCAAGGCAACAGTCACTTAAGTCATCACAACAGCTCAATCACTCGGCTCTCATCCCTCAATACTCACACTCAATAGGTACCTGCGCTCACTAGGGGTGTACAGACTCTGCAGGGGCTCCATTCAGCCCAAGCGCTATATCCGCACCAATACGTCACGTGCTATAGTATCAATATGTGGAACCGCACGGACAACTCAAGTGATGCACGGACAACTCACGTGCCATAGTATCAATACCTCACAGACAGGCCCTCAGCCTCACTCAGTCATCAACCTCTCTAGTCTCTCGGGCTCTTGGAAATCACAAAGATCGTCCTAAACAAAGATAACATAGTGTATCCAAAAAAACAAGAAGAGGTTGAGATATGATAAGCAAGTAAAACCATGTCTGAGTACAAGACAGCAATTAGCAACTAATTCAACAAGTACGCAACCTCTATAGGTCCCAACAGTACCATCACAAAGCCTAAGCATGATTTCTAACATGATTTGTAGTTACATTTATATAACACAGGGAGAGCATATAGCTAGCAACAAGTTACCTACGGTGCACGAAATGGACCAAGTCCTAATTTCTACGGTACACGCCCACACACCTGTCACCTAGCATGCGCGTCACCTCCAAAATACTTACATAATCCAATAGTTCGAGGTTTCATACCCTCATGACCAGATTTAAAACTGTTATTTACCTCAAACCCTCTAAAATCCTATTCCGTAATGCCTTTGCCCCTCGAATCAGTCTCCAAATGCCCCAAATCTTGCCACAAGCAGTACGAGATAATTAACATAGGTTAAAGGAATCAATTCCACAAGACAAATATGAAATTACAAGCCAAAATCCGAAATTGGTCAAAATCCGGCCCCGGGCCCATGTCTCAAAATCCGACAAAAGTCACAAAATACGAACACCCATCCACTCACGAGTCCAACCATACAAGAATTACTCAAATCCAACGTCAAATCACCTTCCAAAACTCGAAATTTTAGCCTATGAAATTTCTACCATTTTTCCCAAATTTACAACTCCAATCCCCAATTAGACGATGCAAATAGCAATAGATTCATGAAATATAGTCCAATCCGAGTTAGAATCACTTACCCCAACAATCTTCTTGAAGAAACATAGAAGAATCGCCTTACACCGAGCTCTCAAAGTCCCAAAATAGAAATGGAAATCAAACACTCGAAAACCCATTTTCTGCCCAGTTCTTCCTCATCAGCGGACCCACTATCGCACCTGCGATGCCGCACCTACAGAATTACCCTTGCAGGTGCGGAAATGACTTAAAAGGTTGGGTGCACATCAGTGATGAAGGTTCCGCACCTGCGTGTGCACGCTTTCAGACAAAGGTCCGCTTCAACGACCTTCCCCTCCATCTCATTCTCCGCATATACGAAAATGTCCTCACACCCGCGACCCTTGGCCATCTCCTCAACTCCCGTTTCTGCGCTCCTTCACCCGTACATGCAAGTACGCATCTACGGTCTCCCCATTGCAGGTGCGAAACCACCAAATTTCAGAAACCTTCAACCATTATCCTAAGTCAAAATCCAAACCGTTAAGAATCCGAAACACCCCCGAGGCCCCCGGGACCTCAACCTGTCACGACCCAGAATCCCAAAAGTCGGGACCGTGATGGCGCCTAACATTACACTTGCTAGGCAAGCCAATGTTAGAGAATTATTATCCAATTATCTTACATTTAGGTGATTATCAATAAACAAACTATAATAAGTCGAAATGAACGCGGAAATATAAAAAAATACAACTTTGAATATATACTATTACTACCCAGAATCCGGAGTCACAATTCATGAACATACTAAGATTTTTCTACAAGTATTTGCCCGAAAGAAAAATACAACTGTTTGCGAAATAAGGAAAACAATAAAGTATGGGGGTATAGGAGGGGACGCCAGCGCCTGTGGACGCCAACAGGACTATCTTGGATCTCCTAGCAGTAAAGCCTGCAGCTAACCTCTCGATCAGCCTGAACCTACTCCAAAATCTGCACAGGAAGTGCAGAGCGCAATATTAGTACAATCGACCCTATGTACTGGTAAGTGCCGAGCCTAACCTCGACGAAGGAGTGACGAGGCTATGGCGGGACACTCATAATGTAATCTGCATACGGTATATAATAAACGCAAAAAAGAAGACAAAATAAAGTAAAGCAGTAATTTGCAAGAAGTACATACTGTACTCAAAGTATTTCATCAGTGTTCAGCTACTACCAATCCTTAAGTGCAAATTAAGACTACCGTACAGCTAACACACTCAAGTAAAAGTATAAACATACAGATTGTTGCAGCGCAGGTAACTCGATACCACCGTACATATCATATTCCTCCCTTATTTCCTCTTATTATAATAAATATCAGAATATAAATAAAAGTGTTGCGGCATACAACCCGATCCCACCATATCACAATAATCACAAACACAGTTCACCCTTATTACACCACAATCCACCCTTATTACACCTGTTGTGGCGTGCAACCCGATCCCACCGTACAATATCAATTCACCCTTATTGCTTCTCAATATATCACCCTTATTTCACCTGTTGCGGCACGCAACCCGATCCCACCATATCAGTATCAATTACTCAGTAAGTACAGAAATTTCACAATTCAACACAAAACCCTTCACGGTACTTAACTTCAAACCAAAGCAAATGGAAAGCTTGTACACAATGAACTTCACACAAGTAATACTACTCAGCGAGACCAATCCAGAATATATCATAAAAGCACCAATGAAATAGCTTAAGCAAATAATAGGATACAATGAAGCTACGGGGTAACTAATACCTTCAACAAGGAGAATCAATGTCTAACAAGTAGCAATTAGGTATAGAAATACAAGTAAAACATGTAACAGTTAAGGAAGGGAAAGAAACAATATAAGAAGAATGCAAAAGAAACAGGAAAAATAGATAACTTGGCGGCGCATAAGTACTCGTCACCTCACATATACGCCGCTCACATGAATTTCATATAGCAAATAGGTCGAGGGTTCCTAATCCCTCAAGTCAAAGTTAGACATAACACTTACCTCGCTTCACAGGCCACTCAATGCTCAATTACGGCTTTTCCTCTAGTATCCACCTCCAAACCACTCGTATCTAGCCACAATTAACTCAATAACATCAATTATTGCAAAAGGAATCAATTACAATGCATAAATTTTGATTTCCCAAAAATTCCCCCAAAAAGACAAAAATCGACCTCGGGCCTGCTTGGTCAAAACTCGAGGTTCGGACCAAAATGCATTGACCCATTCACCCCGAGCCCGATTATGCAATTAGTTTTGAAATCTCAATTTGAGGTCTAAATCCCAATTTCCCAAAAATCCCTAATTCTACCCAAACCCCCAATTTCTACCTTGGAAATACTAGATTTTGGGTTGAACATTTATGAAATGTGATGGGAAATTGAAAGAAAGTGGGTTAGGATCACTTACCAACGTTTTGGGGAAGAATTGGTCTTGGAATAATCGCCTCTAGAGTTCTAGGATTAGAAAGGTTGAGAAATGAACCAAAATCCCATCCAAAAATCATTTTGATCTGTTGCAGGTGTAGCATTTGCGACTTAGGGTTCGCAAATGCAAGCCCCGCAAATGCGAAGAACCTATCTCAAATGCGAAGGTCTCCCATTCTTGCTACCTTCGCAATTGCGAAGAAAATCTAGCAAATGCGAGCCTGATCATTTTGTAAATGCGACCATTTGATTGCAAATACGATCACTGCCTCCCCCCCTTCCCAGTTCGCAAATGCGAAAACTATGAGGCCAACCATTCTTCGCAAATCCGAGAAATAGCTCGCAAATGCGGAACCTGCAGGGGTCGCAATTGCGATGCCTGATCTCGCAAATGCGAGATCAGAGGCCTGCACCAGATATTGCAATACCAGCTATGTTCTAAGTCAAACTTTCACTCCGTAGCCTATCTGAAACTCACCTGAGCCCTCGGTGCTCCAATCCAAACATGCACACAAGTCTAAAACCATCATACGAACTTTCTCGAGTGATCAAATCGCCAAAAGAACACCTAGAACTACGAGTTTAACCCCAAATCACATGAAATTTTCAAGAAAACTTTGAAATTTCTATTTTCACAATCGAACGTCCGAATCACGTCAAATCAACTACGTTTTTCACCAAATCTCACAGATAAGGCATAAATATGGTAGTTGAACTATTTCAGGTTTCGGAACCAAAATACAGACCCGTTATCCAAAAATTCAAACTTTGATCAAACACTTCAATTTCATTAAGCTTTCAACTTTCAAATTCCGACATAGTCCAATATCTCGGGCTAGGGACTTCCAATTTCTATTCTGGGCATATGCTCAAGTCCCAAATAATGATACGGACCCACCGAGACCGTCAAAACACGAATTCAGATCCGTTTACCAAAAATATTGACCGAAGACAACTCAAATAAAGTTTTTAGGCAACATTTCTTATTTTTATCAGTTTTTAACATAAAGCTTTCCGGATATATGCCCGGACCGTGCATGCAAATCGAGAAAGGCTAAAATATAACTTTTAAAGGTTTTAGATCACAGAATAGGTTTATATCATAAGATGACCTATCGGGTCATTACATTCTCCACCTCTAAAATAATTGTTCGTCCTCGAACAGACATAGAAAAGTACCTGAACTGGTGAATAGGTGGGGATATCTACTTCGCATGTTCGACTCAGACTCCCAAGTAGCTGCCTCGATGGGCTGATCTCTCCACTGCACTCAAACCGAAGGATAATTCTTCGATCTCAACTGACGAACCTGTCGGGCTAGAATAGCTACTGGCTCCTCCTTATAAGTCAAATCCTTGTCTAACTAGACACAGATGAAATCTAACACATGGGACGGAGCGCTGTGATACTTCCGGATCATGGACACATGGAACACTGGATGGACTGCTGATAACCCTGGAGGCAATGCAAGACTGTAGGCCACCTCTCCCACTCTCTCAAGAATCTCAAAATATCCGATATATCTAGGGCTCAACTTTCCCTTTTTTCCAAACCTCATGACACCCTTCATGGGTGATACCCGAAGCAACACTCTCTCCCCGGCCATGTATGCAACATCATGAACTCTATGGTTGACATAACTCTTGTGCCTGGACTGAGCTGTGCGAAGCCGATCCTATATAATCTTGATCTTATCCAAGGCATCCTGTACTAGATCAGTACCCAACAACCAAGCCTCCCTCGGATCGAACCACCCAACAGGCGACCGGCACCACCTACCATATAATGGCTCAGAGGGAGCCATATAAATGCTTGACTGGTAGTTGTTGTTGTAGGCAAACTCTACAAGGGGCAAAAACTGATCCCACGATCCTCCGAAGTCTATGACACATGCGCGTAGAATATCCTCCAATATTTGGATAATGCGTTCGGACTGTCCGTCTGTCGTGGGATGAAACGCTGTGCTTAACTCAACCCGCGTACCCAACTCATGTTGTACTGCCCTCCAAAAGTGCGAGGTGAACTGCGTACCTCAATCAAAAATAATAGACACGGACACACCGTGAAGACGGACGATCGCACGGATGTAAATCTCTGCCAACCCTCCGAAGAATAGGTAACTGCCACAGGAATGAAGTGTGCTGACTTAGTCAGCCTGTCCACAATGACCCAAACAGCATCGAACTTCATCTGAGTCCAACAACAAAATCCATAGTGATACGCTCCCACTTCCACTCAGGAATCTTTATCTGCTGAAGCAAACCACCGAGTCTCTGATGCTCATATTTCACTTGCTGACAATTCAGGCACAGAGCTACATAAGCAACTATATCCTTCTTCATCCTCCTCCACCAATAATGCTACCGCAAGTCCTGGTACATCTTAGAGGCACCCGGGTGAATAGAATACCGGGAACTGTGGGCCTCCTTAAGAATCAACTCACGAAGTCCATCCACATTAGGCACACAAACACAACCCTGCATCCTCAAGACTCTGTTATCTCCAACAGTAACTTGTTTGGCACCATCGTGCCACAATATGTCCCTAAGGACCAGCAAATGAGGGTCGTCGGACTACCGATCTATGATACGCTCAAACAAAGCAGACCGAGCGATTGTGCAAGCTAGAACATGGATGGGCTCTGAAATATCTAACCTCACAAACTTGTTGGCCATAGTCTGGACATCTGATGCTAGTGGCCTCTCATCGATTGGAATGAACGCAAGGCTGCCCATACTCGCTGCCTTCCTACTCAATTCGTCAGCCACCACATTGGCCTTCTCGGGATAGTACAAGATGGCTATATCATAGTCTTTCAATAGCTCCAACCATCTCATCATCCTCAAATTAAGATCCTTTTGCTTGAACAAATACTGAAGGTTGTGATGATCTGTGAAAACCTCACACGACACGCCATAAATATAGTGCCTCCAAATCTTTAATGCATGAACAATGGCTGCAAACTCTAAATCATGGACAGGGTAATTCTTCTCATGAACCTTCAACTGCCGAGATGCATATGCAATCACCCTTCCCTCCTGCATCAATACTACACAGAGCCCAACACGAGAAGCATCACAATATACCGTGTAGGATCCTGAACCTGAGGGCAACACCAACACCGGCGCTGTAGTCAAAGCTGTCTTGAGCTTCTGATAGCTCACCTCACACTCGTCGGACCATCTAAATGGGGCACCCTTCTGGGTCAACCTGTTCAACGAGGCTGCTATAGAAGAGAACCCCTTCACAAATCGACGGTAATAGCCCACCAAACCCAAGAAACTCGTGATCTCTGTGGTTGAAGTGGGTCTAGGACAGTTCTGGACTGCCTCAATCTTCTTAGGATCTAACTGAATGCCCTCCGCTATTACAATGTGGCCCAAGAAAGCGGTTGGATCCAACAAAAACTCGCACTTCAAAAACTTAGCATATAACTGACTGTCTCTCAGAGTCTGAAGCACAATCCTGAGATGCTACTCATGCTCCTCTTGACTGCGGGATTAGATCAAGATATCATCAATAAACACGATTACAAAGGAGTCCAAATATGGCTTGAACACTCGGTTCATCAAATCTATGAATGCTGTTGGGGCATTTGTCAACCCAAAGGACATCACCAGAAACTCATAATGCTTATAACGAGTCCGAAAAGTTGTCTTAGGGACGTCAGGTGCCCTAATTCTCAATTGATGGTAGCCAGATCTCAAATCAATCTTTGAAAACACCTTGTCACCCTGTAGCTGATCAAATAAATCATCAATACTCGGTAATAGATACTTGTTCTTGATGGTGACTTTGTTCAACTGCTGGTAATCTATACACATCCTCATCGACCCATCCTTCTTTTTCACAAACAACACAGGTGCACCCTAGGGCGAGACACTAGGTCTAGTAAAGCCATTATCAAGCAAATCCTGCAACTGTTCGTTTAATTCTTTCAACTCTGGCGGGGCCGTGCGGTATGGTGGAATGGAAATGGGCTGAGTGCCTGAAGCCAAATCAATGCAGTAGTCAACATCCCTGTCGGGTGGCATCCCCGACAGGTCTGCAGGAAACACCTATGGAAACTCATGAACAACTGGCACTGAGTCCATGGAAGGAACCACCGCACTAGAATCGGGGACATAAGCCAGATAAGCTAGACACCCCTTCTTGACCATATGCTGAGCCTTCACATAAGAGATAACCCTGTTGGTAGAATGGCCAGAAGTCCCTTTCCACTCTAATCGAGGCAACCCCGACAAGGCTATGCTCACCATCTTGGCATGACAATCTAATATAACATGATAAGGTCACAACCAATCCATACCCTAAATGACATCAAAATTGACCATATCGAGAAGTAGAAGAACTACACGAGTCTCAAGACTCCCAATGGTGACCACAAAGGAACGATAAACACGATCTACAATAATAGCATCTCCTATAGGTGTGGACACATACATAGGAGCATTCAAAAAATCATGAGGCACAACCAAATAGCAACATCGGATGACCTAGCTTCAGGCCTAGCTAGAAAAGCATAACATCGGGGTTGGGCCCCACCACCCTGAACTACGTCCCTGGGATGACCTCTAGCTAGCTAATCTCTACCTCTAATGGCTTGACCTTCACTTCTAACAGTCTGACCTCTACCTCTGGCTGACGGGCCCCTGCCTCTGGCTGGCTGAGCAGGTGGTGCTGCAACTGGTGCCGGAACCATGGCGTGAGAACCCTGATGTTGGGGTGGGATGCCCAATAATTTCGGACAGGTCCTCCTGATATGCCCATAACCACCACACTCAAAACATCCATCCTGGTACTGTGGCGGTGAAAACTGAGACTGACCCAGACGGGCCGAAGGACCACGATAGTAAATCTGAATAGGAGGTGCATTGATAGGAGCTGATGGTGCACTATAGGGTGGCTGCCCAGAATGAGGCACATAAGGACCACAACTCCCTGAAGCACTGTGGGATGCCTGAAGCACTGAATGAAATGGCCTGGGAGGATGGCCCCTACCAAAAGTACCCCTGCCTCTAGGTGAGGCACCACTGAACTCACTGGAGTGACGAGGTCTCTTGTCAGACCCCTAAACTCCCTGTACAAGAACCATCCCAACTCGTTTGGAGACATTGGCAACCGCCAGAAAAGAAATTTCACTCCCAGTCTCCTTAACCATCTACAATCTGATAGGCTGAACAAGTCCGTCAATAAACCTCCTCACCCTTTCTCTCTCTGTGGGAATAAGAAGAAGAGCATGACGGGCCAAATCTACAAAATGGGTCACATACTGAGTAAAAGTCATACTGCCCTGTTGGAGATGCTCGAACTGACGACGATATTCCTCTCTCAATGTGATAGGCAAAAACTTCTCTAGGAAGAGCTGAGAGGACTAGTCCCAAGTAAGAGCAGGCGACCCCGCTGTTCCAGTCAACAAATAATCTCTCCACCATTTTTTGGCAGAACCAGTCATCTAAAATGCAGCAAAATCGACCCCATTGGTCTCTGATATACCCATGTTCCTTAGCACCTCATGAAAGCTGTCAAGATACTCCTGGGGATACTCTAAAGGTGCACCACTAAAGTGAACTGTAAAGATCTTGGTAAACCTGTCCAATCTCCCCAAAGCCTAAGAAGACATCGTTGACCCATCACCGGTCTGTGCCACAATAACCGGTTGAACTACTCTGACTGGAAGAGCTGCTGGAGTCTGGTACTAGGAGCCATCTGCTCCGGAGTGTGAGTAGCAGGAGTCTGGGCTCCTCTTGCAGCATGAGAGACGGCTGGTGCCGTGGGAAATGCGCCAGTCTGGGCCACACTCTCCATAAGGCCCACCAAACGGACCTAAGCGTCTTGAAGCACTTGGGTGGAAACGAACCCCTCCGGAACCTGAGCTAGCCCGGCAGGAACAGTCTGGGCAGGAACCTCCTCGTCAAACTCTACTTGAGGCTCCATGGCTGGGGCTGCTGCTCGGGCTCTGGGCTGAGCCCTGCCCCTGCCTCGGCCTCTGGCACGGCCTTGGCCTCGTCCTCTACCCCTCGTAGGAGCTGCCACTGGGGCTCTGGGTGCTGCTAAGCTGTAGAAGCAGTACGTGTTCCCTCCATCTGTGAGAGAATTAGAGTAGAAGAGTTCAATCAATATGGAGAAAATAAAATCGCACGACAGAGAAGAATAAAACTGAAATTTGTTCCTAAATGTCATAGCCTCTGGAAGATAAGCACAGACGTCTCCATATCGATTCTCCAGACTCTACTTAGCCTGCTCGAGAATTGTGAGACCTAGGCAACCTCGTGCTCTGATACCAACATATTACGACCCGGAATCCCCACCGTCGGGACCGTGATGATGCCTAACAATACACTTGGTAGGCAAGGCAATGTTAGAGATTCATTAGCCAATTCTCTTACATTTAGGTGATTATCAGTAAATAAAAACATTTAGGTAATTATCAGTAAATAAACTATAATAAGTCGAAA
>AWOL01S0054196.1:0-33880 GCA_000715115.1 Nicotiana otophora | reverse complement strand
TTCTGAACAACCTCAATCTTCTTAAGATCCACTTTTATGCCTTCTGCCGATACAACATGCCCCCAAAAGGCAACTGAGTTTAACCAAAATTCATATTTTGAAAATTTGGCATATAACTGATTATTCTTCAAAGTCTGAAGCACACTCCGAAGATGTTGCTCATGCTCCTCTCGACTGCTAGAGTAAATCAAAATATCATCAATGAATACAACCATAAAAGAATCCAAATAGGGTTTGAACACCCGATTAATCAAATCCATAAATGCTGCCGGGGCATTTGTCAACCCAAATGACATTACTAGAAATTCGTAATGCCCATACCGAGTCCGAAAAGCTGTCTTAGGGACATCATATGCCCTAATCTTCAGCTGATGGTAACCCAACCTCAAGTCGATCTTTGAAAACACCTTGGCACCCTGAAGCTGATCAAATAAGTCATCAATTCTTGGCAATGGATACTTGTTCTTGATAGTAGCCTTGTTCAACTGCCAATAATCTATACACATTTGCATTGAACCATCTTGCTTCTTTACAAATAATACTGGTGCACCCCAGGGTGAGACACTGGGTCTAATAAATCCCTGATCAAGCAAGTCTTGTAACTGCTCCTTCAATTCTTTCAACTCTGGCGGGGCCATACTGTACGGTGGAATAAAAATAGGTTGAGTACTCAGAGCCAAATCGATACAAAAGTCAATATCTCTATCGGGTGGCATCCCCGGCAAATTTGCAGGAAATACTTCTGGAAATTCACGAACAACTGGGACTGAATCCATAGAAGGAACATCCGCTCTGGGATCACGGATATAAGCCAAATAGTCTAGACATCCCTTCTCGACCATACTACGAGCCTTCATATAGGAAATAACCCTACTGGTAAAATGACCAGGAGTTCCTTTCCACTCTAATCGAGGTATCCCCGACATGGCTAAGGTCACCGTCATGGCATGACAATCCAATATAGCATGATAAGGTGAAAACCAATCCATACCCAGTATGACGTCAAAATCTACCATGTCGAGAAGTAGAAGATCCACACTAATCTCAAGACTCCAAATAGTAACCACGCACGAACGATAGACATAAACTACAGTGATAGAATCCCCCACTGGTGTGGACACGTGCAGAGAAGCATTTAAAGAATCAAGAGGCACAACCAAATATGAAGCAAAGTAGGAGGACACATAGGAATAAGTAGATCATTGATCAAATAGAACTGAAGCATCTCTATGGAAAACTAGAACAATACATGTAATCACGACATCAGATTATTCGGCCTCAGGCCTAGCTGGAAAAGCATAAAATCGGGGCTGGGCCCCACCACTCTGAACTGCGTCCCTGGGATGGCCTCTAACTAGCTGGCCTCCATCTCTAACGGCCCGACCTCCACCTCTAACGGTCTGACCTCCAGCTCTGACTTCCTGACCCCTACCTCTAGCTGGCGGTGAAACAACCGGTGCTGGAACTATAGCACGAGAAACCTGCTGCTGTATGCTGCCCTGAGATCTGGGACAGAATTTAACAATGTGCCTCAGATCACCACAAGTATAACAGGACCTCGACTTCTGTGACTGCTGACCCTGAAATTATCCCTGTTGACCGGAGTAACCACCCTGAAAACTCTAGATCGGAGGTGCACTGATAGGAGCTGGTGGTGCACTGTAGGATGCCTGGAGTGCTGAATGAAATGGCCTGGGAGGATGACCCCTACCAAAATTACCCCTGCCTCCAGACGATGCACCACTGAACCCACCGAACTGACGAGGCCTCTTATCAAACCCCTGTCCTCTCTCCTGTGCAAGAACTATCTCGATCCTCCGAGCAACATTAGCAGCCGCCTGAAAAGAAATCTCACTTCCGGTATCCTTCGCCATATGAATCCTAATAGGGTAAGTGAGTCCCTCAATAAACCTCCTCACTCTCTCTCCCTCAGTAGGTAGTAAAAGGAGAGCATGACGGGCTAAATCCACAAAACGGGACTCATACTGAGTAACAATCATACTGCCCTGCTGAAGACGCTCAAATTGCATGCGGTAATCCTCTCTCAATGTGATAAGGAGGAATTTCTCTAGAAATAGCCGTGAAAACTTCTCCCAGATCAATGCAGATGATCCAATTGGTCCGGTCAATGTATAATCTCTCCACCACCTCTTGGCAGAACCCGTCATCTGAAATAGAGCAAAATCGACCCTATTGGTCTCTACTATACCCATATTTAGCAGTACCTCATGACAGTGGTCAAGATAGTCATGTGGGTCCTCAGAAGGTGTACCATTGAAGTGAACTGGAAAGAGATTAGTAAAGTTATCAAGTCTCAATAAGGCCTCAGAAGACATGGCGGGCCTATAACGGGCATGTGCCGCAACAACTGGCTGAATTACCCCGACTAGTGGGGATGTTAGAGCCTGATACTGTGGATCCATCTGCTCCGGAGCGGGGCTAATGAGAGTTTGTGCTCCTCCCCCAGCCTGTGAGACAGCTAGTGCCACTGGCAATGTACCATTCTGGGCCACACCCTCTATAACCAAATGGACTAGAGCGTCCTGAAGCACTGGAGTAGCTATGAATCCTTCCAGGACCTGAACTGGCCCGACTGGTATAGTCTGAACTGGAACCTCCTCCTGAAGATCCACCTGAGGTTCTACAATAGGTGCTGCTGCTCGAGCTCTAGACTGAGCTTTACCTCTTCCTCTGCCTCAGCCTCAAGAACGACTTCGGCCTCGACCTCTACCCCCGGTCATAGTTGCCACCAAGGGCTCTGGTCCCTGTCCATCAGTTGATGTATTACGTGTACTCACCATCTGCAAGAGAACAAGAATAGAATTTTTCAATCATCGATGATAGAATAAAAGCACACGATAAAATAAGAAAGAAGGGATATTGTTCCTAAACTTTATAGCATATGAGAGATGAGTACAAACATCTCCGTACCGATCCTTCAGACTCACCTAAGCTTGCTCGTGACTCGTGAGACCTATGTAACCTAGGGATCTGATGCCAATTATCACGACCCGAAATTTCCCACCTTCAGGATCGTGATGGCACCTAGCATTTTACTTGCTAGGCAAGCCAACGTTAAAATAATCTTAACTATTTTAAAGCAAATTTAATTAAATAGAAATCAATTACTAAGATAAAGTGTGGAAGACAATAAATACCGAATTATCAAAATACATCCCCGAATCTGTTGTCACAAGTTCACGAGCTACTAGGATAATACAAATAAAGGTTTGAATAAAATTCAAGCTATTTGAAAGATAAGACATAGCTAAGATAAGATAGAAGGGGACTTCAGAACTGCGGACGTTATGCAATTATACCTCAAGTCTCCACTGGGTAGTTGAGTCCGAGCAAATCTAATGTACGTCGCTAGGACCAACACTGAAATCTGCACAAGAAGTACAGAGTGCAGTATTAGTACAACCGAACCCATGTACTGGTAAGTATCGAGCCTAACCTCCATGAAGTAGTGACAAGGCTATGACAAGACACATACATAAACAACCTGTACAAGTATATACAAATACGAAGTAGCAATAATACAATTTATAAATTGGGATAGAACATGCGAAGGGAAAAGATATAATAATTTCAGCAGGAGATGTATCACTTAGCAGTCAATGAATTCATCAACAATAAAATGAGCAAATGATAATATGAAAATGGCATGACACCAACCTTCGTGCTCTTACTCTCATTTGACACGGCATCAACCTTCGTGCTTTTACACTCACAATTGGCACGACAACACCCTTCGTGCTTTTATACTCACAAATGGCACAACAACATCCTTCGTGCTTTTACACTCACAATTGGCATGGCAACACGCTTCGTGCTTTTATACTCACAAATGGTACGACAATACCCTTCGTGCTTTTACACTCTTCCTTACCATGAAAATAATGATATAAATTCGGAAGAGTATTTAAATGCGGGAACATACACTTATCAATCAATTCAATGCCAAAATACCGACTTCACCTTCCAAAATAATCAACAATAATTAAATGAATAATATTTTCACGAATAATGATCAAATAATCAATAATAAACTTAAACAGGAATATCTTTAATTAAATAGACAGTTATTCAAAATAAACAAATTCCACCCGCATGTTTAGACTCAACCACAACGCATAAGTACTCGTCACCTCACATATACATTGTACCTTCACATTAAATCATGTAGCAAATAGACAAACAATTTCTACTCTCTCAAATCAAGGTTAACCACGACGCTTACCTCGCTTGCAACCAAATTCAAGAATCCAATAAACCTTTGCCTCGTGAATTCGTGTCCGAAATCCTCAAATCTACTCAAAAATAATCAGTGGGGCCACATCTCAAATCTCAGAAAAACTTACGAAATCTGAACACCCGTTATGAGACGAGTTCATCCATACAAAAATTTTGGAATTCCGACACCGCATTGACCTTCAAATCTCCGTTTTACATTTTTGGAAGATTTTGTAAAAATCTGAATTTTCTTCTATAAATTCATGGATTCATGATGTAAATAAGTATGAAATCATGAAATATAATCAATATAGGATAAGGAATACTTACCCCAATATTTTCCCTTGAACATCGCCCAAAAATCTCCTAAACCGAGCTCCCCAAACTCAAAAATGAGTAAAAATGGCTAAACTCCCCGTTTTATGGGGTCTCTGACATTTTCGAGCGCCACATGTGGCGTGGGGTGCTTCCTGTGGCACACTTTCCAGAACACCAATAATTCCCAGCGCCAGGGCTAGCTCTCCACGCTACCCTGGGTGCTAGCGGCTACGAAAAATCTTTTCCGACACGGAAATAGGCATAACTGTCTCATACGATGTCCGAATTCGACGATTATTTTTGCTATGGCTCCAAATTTTCAATACGGATCTAATGCTTCCATCAAAACTGAATTTTGAACTCATTTGCATAATGGTATATCACTTATTCTTGAAGAAACGATGTCAAAACGTTCTTGAAATGCCCAACTTAAATTCCGTTAACCATCCGAAATCCACTAGAGGCCCTCGGGACTTCAACCAAATATACCAACAAGAACTAAAATATCACACGGACTTAGTCAAAACCTCAAATCACATCCAACAACACTAAAAACATGAATCCCACATAGATTCAAGCCTAATGGACTTTGAAACTTTTAATTTTTACAAACGACGTCGGAACCTAGCAAATCATGTCCAATTGATCGCAAATTTTGCACACAAGTCATAAATGACACAACGGACCTATGAAAATTTTCAAAACTTGAATACGACCCCGATATCAATAAAAGTTAATTTGTGGTCAAACTTTAAAATCTTTAAGCCTTTAGGCTTCTAGTTTTCGCCAACTGGCGATAATTCAAGCTAGGGACCTCCAAATTAATTCCGGGCATACGCCCAAGTCTCAAATCACGATTCGGACCTACTAGAACTGGCAAAATACCGATCCGAGTTCGTTTTCTCAAAATATTGACCAAAGTAAACTCAGTTGAGTTTTAAGCTCTATTTCACATTTTAATCCATTTTTCACATAATAACTTTCCGAAAAATTATACGGACTAAGCACGCAAGTCGAGGAATGATAAATAATGCTTTTTGAGATCTTAGAACACATTTATTAAATTTAAAGATAACCTTTTGGGTCATCACAGTTTGTTCGAGCGAGGTCGTACATAATCTTTCCTTAAATCATGGCTGAGGGTCGGTAGGTGTTTGTTCGGGCTGGGTCGAACACTACCTTTTGTTAAATTGTGGCCGTGGGCCAGTAGGTGTCTGTTCGATCTGGGTCGAATATAACCTTTTATTAAATTGTGGTCGAGGGCCGGTAGGTGTTTGTTTGAGCGGGGTCGAACATAACCTTTCATAAATCGCGGTTGAGGGCCGGTAGGTATTTGTTAAGTCAGGGTCCGACATAGCCTTTCATTAAATTGCGGTCGAGGGTCGATAGGTGTTTGTTCGAGCAGGGTCGTACATAACCTTTCATTAAATTGCGGCCGAGAGCCGTTAGGTGTTTGGTTTAGCGGGGTCGAACATAACCTTTCATTAAATTGCCGCCGAGGGCCGATAGGTGTTTGTTCGAGCGGGGTCGAATGTAACCTTTTATTAAATCACGCCCGATGGCCGGTAGGTGTTTGTTCCAGTGGGGTCGAATATAACCTTTCATTAAATTGCGGCCGAGGGCTAGTGGATATTTGTTCGAGCGGGGTCAAAAATAACCTTTCATTAAATCACGACCGAGGGCCGGTAGGTGTTTGTTCGAGCGGGGTCGAACATAACCTTAACACGAAAAAGGTGTGCTGATAAGCGTAAGTTTCTTATTGCTTTGACATTGTTTCTTTGGTTACATACTTGGAGAAAATTATAGATTTTGGGTGTTGGCCGGCGTTCCAGTCCCAGTCTATCTAGTCCCTTCATTGGTTGACTTGGAGAGTATTGAGAGGTCGAGCAATAAAATAGTAATAACAATCCGACCCTTGCATACTTCAACTCGAAGTGTTCCCTTTGTCACCTCATTAAAAACTTCCTTGAGAAAATCCAAATGGGACAAAACTCAAGTGAGGGAAAAAAGATTATGACTTAGGGGACGCTTTTTCTCTCAGAAGTTGAAGTATTTGAGGTGGCTGCTATTCTAGTTGTTTGGTAGTAGCTTTTCTTCCATTGTCTCTAGATGGAATGAACCCTTGTTCTCTTTGGCTGTGATTGTATACGGACCATCCCAATTCATTCCCAGCTTACCTTCCCGGGGGTCTATGCTCGATTGAGTTTTGGCTTTCTGTTCGTAGTCCCTGACTTTGAGTGGTCGGACCTTAGTTTTCTTGTTATAATACGATTCTTCTTGTTTTTTTTGGGCGACCATTCTTATGTATGCCATATCTCTTCGTTCGTCGATTTCATCGAGTTCCTGCCTTCTACCCCCATTGTTACTCGTGCCGCATTCATGGGAGTACCTCAGGCTGGGTTCTTCGACCTTGACCAGTTTTACTGCTTCAGTACCATAGACCAGAGAGTATGGTGTCTCTTCTATGCTCGTCTTCGAAGTTGTTCGGTAGGCCCATAACACTTTTGGTAGTATTTTCAGCCATAGTCCCTTGGTGTCTTCGAGCTTTTTCTTCATGGTGTTTAGTTTGGATTTGTTGGAGGATTCTACTTGCCCATTACCCACTGGGTGATATGGGGTTGAGAGTATCCTCTTGATATTCCATTTCTCCAAGAACTCGATAGTTTTCTTTCCTGTTAACCAGGGTCCGTTGTCACAGATGATTTCCTAGGGTAGGCCGAATCGACAGATGATGTTTCTCCATATAAAATTGATTATTTCCTATTCCCGTATTCGGTCATACGCTCCTGCTTCCACCCATTTTGGAGAAATAGTCAGTTAAAACCAAAAGGAATCGTACATTACCTCGCCATGCTGGGAGGGGGCGCACGATGTCCATTCCCCATTTGATGAGCGACCAAGGGGAGGTGTAAGTGGAGGTGTTCACCTGCCTGGTGAATAATTGGGGCGTACTTTTGGCCACGATGTCCTTACAAAGTCTGCGACATCTGTTTTCATGGTGGGCCAATAGTATCCCACCCCTATGAGGCATCTGAAGCACTCGATTGCCGGAGTGAGCACCGAAATGGCCTTCATGGACTTCTTCGAGGATGCACTAGCTTTGGTTCGGGCCCAAACATTTCGCCAGGGGGCCGCCATAAGTTCTCTTTACAAGTCGCTATGAAGGAAACTGTAGCTAGCGTCTTACATTCTTAGTTGCTTGGCCTCTTTTTTGTTGCCTGTGAGTGTGCAGTCCTGCAAATATATGATAATACGATTGCGCCATTCCCAAGTTAAGTTTATGGTTCTTATCTCGATTTGTTCTAGTGATGAGTTGAGGAGGTAGACTACGCTTTATTCTCCGATTGTGATACTTTTGGTAGCTGCGGCCAGTTCGGCGAAGCCATCTTCTTCGGCATTCTGCACTCGTGGGATGTGTTTGAGCTGGCATTCGTCAAACTCAGGCAATAGCTTGCAGATTTTGGTATGGTATTTTTGCAACCTTTATTCCTTGTTTTGGAAAGTCCCTACGACTTGTTTTGTTTTATATAAAATTTCCCATTGTCTGGGAGTGTTGTATTACTCAAAATATAGTTCTCAATAGTACAACACGAGGGTAAAGGCTACCCTTCCAAAAAATGTGGCTAGGTGATAATATAATATAAATTCACCTGCCACTACCAAAAAAATCCTAGCTTACAAAAAAATTAGCCTTGTCATACTTGATTCTAATGTTTGGAATTTGGCTTTTGTCCAGGTGATAGGGGCCCTTAGCTGCTTTAGGCAACTGCTGCCCAGAAAAGAAGAAAGCTCCATTTTGAGCTTTGGACGCCATTTTTGCTAAGCAGTCCGCTAGTTGGTTTGCTTCTCTGTAACAATGATGAATATTTATGTTAGTCGTGCGCCTCAATTGTGCTATCTTCTCAGTAATCTTAGCCATTATGTAATTGCTCTCTTTCTCCCCCCTTAACATATCAATGAGTAATAGAGAGTCCATCTCTAATGTGAAATCTGTATATCCATTTTGAATGCACCAGGTAATACCCAAGTATGCTGCATATGCTTCCGCTAGATTATGGTTGTTGCATCTATAAGGGCAAGAGAAAGCCATGATAATTTTACAATTGTCTCTTCTAAGAGAGCCTCCCAATCCAGCACTTCCATCACTCCTGTTAAAGCTTTCATCCATGTTTAGCTTGAGATACCCCAACTCTGGTTTTTGCCATTGAACTACCATGAGGCTTTGTTTGGGATGTAACTTAAATAGAGTGTCGCATAGCCTGTCCCAAGGCAGTTTGAGTTCACAGTTAGGATAAGCCTTGTTGAGAGCAGCTTTCACATTCCAACTGATTTGTTGCTGCAGTTTATAGAAGTTGAATTTCTTCTGTTCACCATACCTGCAAGCACAAGTTTCTTTTCACAGTACCCAACATATGATAATAAGGGTAATACTTAATATTAGTTTATGTACATCATTAACAGAACTAGTATTCCACCAGTTATATAAAATATTTCTAATTGGGTGGGGGTGATAGCTAATCCCAAGTTGAGAGCCAAACAGTTTCCAAACATAACTGGCTGCCTGTCCTTCTACAAAAATATGGTGCATATTTTCATAGGCAGGGCTCTCACAGAAGTTACACCTAGAA
The DNA here is from genome assembly GCA_000715115.1 of Nicotiana otophora. NCBI lineage: Eukaryota > Viridiplantae > Streptophyta > Magnoliopsida > Solanales > Solanaceae > Nicotiana > Nicotiana otophora. The sequence continues at coordinate 24,698 of AWOL01S0054196.1, read as the reverse complement.
ACAATTTGTCTCCCAAACCTAGAAATAATTTCATCAAAGGGGAGTTTTCCTTTCTAGAGCCTACAAACCAGAAATGACATATTAAAAGGAACACTAGAATTCCAAATCTTACCCATTAGGTGCTGTTTAGGTCTAGAGTTTCTTACTAGATGCCAAGCTGTCTTGTTGGAATATTTGCCATTCTCCGTAAGATCCCAATAGACCTTATCTTCTTTGTCTTGGGTTCCAATGTCAATGCTAAGGATATAGTTGATCAGATATTCTGGGAGAACATGTTTTAGCTTATTAACATCCCACCTGCCTTCAATGATGAATTCATTTACCAATGTTTTATGGCTCTTCCTAGTGGTATTGACTAAACCTACAAGGACACACTCGGGAGTCCATTTGAGGCCGTTGTCCTTCTTGAGTACACCAAATATTGTGACATCTATCCGACGACCGCGAGATGAACCTTGATAGAGTGATGATTCGACTAGTCAGCCTTTGGACTTGCTTTTTGGTGGTTAAGAGTTACGGTATCTCCTCAATGGCTTTGATTTGGTCTGGGTTGACCTCGATCCCTCGTTGCGACACCAGAAAACCCAAGAACTTTCCCTAGGCTATGCCAAACACACATTTCTCTAGGTTTAACTTTATTCATTACCGTCTGAGTCTGTCGAAAGTTTCTTTCAAATGATCGATATGATCCTCTGCCCTTTCAGACTTGACCAACATGTCGCCTATATATACCTCCATGGTCTTACCGAGCTGGCCTTTGAACATCTTTGTTACCAATCTTTGATAAGTAGCCCCCGCGTTCTTCAGTACAAATGGTATGACTCTATAGCAATACGTTCTTTGATGGTGATGAACGTGGTCTTCTCCTGATCTTCTTCCTCCACAAGAAACTCAAAAGTTCATGTTCGACTGTTGCTACGATGAGTTGGTTGATATGGGGGAAGAAATTCTTTGGACATGCTTTGTTCAAGTCCGTGAAATCCACGCACATCTGCCATTTCCCATTTTTCCTTTTGACCATCACTACGTTGGCGATCTACTTGGGTTACTTAGATTCCCTGATGGAGTCGTTCGCTAACAGTTTTTTTACCTCCTCGCGGGCTGCATCGTTGATGGCAGAGTTGAATTTACGCATGACTTGTCTTATTGGAGGGTGGAATGGGTCGACGTGTAATTTGTGTGTGGCGATTTCCTTTGGAATGCCCGATATATCTGCATGGCTGAAAGCAAACAAATCTACATTATCTATTAAGAATTGACTGAATTTACCTGGTTCCTGGAGTTTGCAGCATATAGGCCTTCTTGCTATGGTCATTGAGGTCCAATTGAATGGTGTCGAGGTCTTCTATGGTCGAACCTGCAGCCTCGATCGTGTCGAGATCCATGATGACGTCCCCGATCTCTTCTTGCTTCGACCTCGACCCTGTTTATTGTTATGCCTCTTTTGTTTGTCTTTTTTTTGTTGGGTGGTCGTGCTGTCCAAGGCAATGCGGTAGCATTCTCGGGATGTGCGTTGTTTCCCGCGTATAATGAATAATCCCTATGGAGTTGGGAATTTAATTATTTGGTATAGGATGGAGAGGATGGATCTCATGGGATGTATCCATGGTCGCCCCACTATGACGTTGTACGCAGTGGCGTGGTCCATGATATAGAACATCGTCTCCAGAGTCACGCCGCTAGACAGGACGGGAAGTGTAATTCTCCTGGACGTCCGCTCAACTGCATTGTTAAAATCGGTTAGCGTGATGCAGCGCGACACTATCTTATCCTCGAGTATCAGTTGTGTCAGGACTCGGGGATGGATAATGCATGTGCCACTTCCATCGTCCACCATGATGCATTTGACATCGGTATCTAAAATGCGTAAAGTAATAACAAGGGCATCATTATGAGGAAAAGTCAAAATGTCGGCATCGGACTCGTCGAAGATGATACTTTCTTCGAGTCCATCATACCATTCGCGGGTGATAGCCCTCTTGAGCTGGTGAGTAGTGGTGAAATTCATGCCGTTAATAGAAGCATCGTCGTTGCCGCCGATGATCATGTTGATAGTATGAGCTGGCAATGACGGTTTTGGCGAGCCTTGATGTTCACGTCCTCTAGCGAAGTTGGCTCTCCCCTTATCGCTTAATAGCTCCTTGAGGTGCCATTGTTGTAAAATGTTCCCGACTTCTTGTTTAAGGGCGATACAATCTTCTATTTTGTGCCCGTGTTCCTGGTGGAACTCACAGAGGGCGTCAAACTTTCTGGTGTTCGTGTCTGATCTCATCTTCGGGGGCTACTTCACCTTTGTTCCATTTTTTTCAAGAGCATAGACTATTTTTGTAGGCGACACATAAAACCGGTAACCAAATAAGAAAGGAGGCATACCTCTATTGTTCCGATGAGTCCCTGTCCTTGACCTGGACGGGCCTTTTTCGTAGCGGGGGGAGGGTGTGACGGCCGCCCTGACATACGATTGATGTTTTTCCCTGTTAGGTCGTGGAATTGGGTGATCGCTTCTAGTGTTGTCTCTTCGTTCTTTTCTAGATTAGGCCTGTACCGAGGTTAGCCGGTGAGTTGGTCCATTGAGGTCGTCTTCGTCTACTCAGACCTCAGCACAATAAGCATTGTGGATTTCATCCTAAGTGGTTGGAGGATACTTCATCAATCGGCTCAACAACTTTCTAGTTGCTCTTGAACCGTCCCTACTCATCCCGTTCTGGAAAGCTACGATCGCCATCCCTTCGAACATTCGGCAGAGTTATCCTTACTCTATTAAACCGAACGAGGAACTCCCTCACTCCATCTTCTAAGGACTGCTTAATAGCAAATATGTCGTTACTTTTGCTTCGGCCTTCTAGGCTCCGGCATGGGCGGTTACGAACATATCGGCCATCTTTTTGAAAGTTTCTATGGAACGGGATGGTAGCTGTGAATACTATGTTAATGCCCCTCCCGTAAGTGTTTCACCAAACTTCTTAAGTAAAATGGATGACACTTGTTCCTTGGAGAGGTCGTTGATGACGGTGACATAGTGAGTCATATGATCTTCAGGATCGGTCGTTTTGTCATATATCCTGAGATAGGGCGGCATTTTGAAGGTCTTTGGTATGGCATGCGGGGCTGCATCATCATTGTACGGCTTCTCTACGAACCTGCCGGCATCCCTTTTCGGCAGCAGCTTAGGAGCGCCCGGTAGCTTGTCAACTCGTTCTTGGTGTTCTTTCATCTAGTCTCGGAGTGCCTTATTTTCATTCTCTATTTCTTCCATCCTCTTTAAATGGCAGCGAGGGCGTTGTCACCTGCATTGTCAGTAATGTTGTGAGTTATACCTATTGTTGGAGGGTTTGGTCGGTTGCATTACTTGTTTGTTTGTTGTATCATGTAAGCTCTTGCGGTTTCTGCAGTCATGCCTGGAGCGGGTTTGTTGAGGACGCTTGCCAGCATGTCGGTCAGCCATGCTTTGGGGAGCTTCTTTACAGCTAGGGGCGTCCCGTCATCTACAGATGTGGAGGCCCCTTTTCCGCTTGGTTTTGTTATGCTGCAGTGTGGGGGAGGCTACCTCTCTCGCCTAGGGGACGTGTTGGGTGTCGTGTCCTCGCCTACTATTTCACAGCTTTCGTTGATGGCATTTATGATGGTGGTTAGGAAGTCACTTGTTATTTTTATCCTTTATCCTTGATTACCTACCATGTAGGGTTTTGTATGCATAAAGAAAGGAGATCTCGGGGTTTTGACGTTAGCGACTTGCGTTAATTGTAGATCTATAGGAAACTAAAAATTTGGCTAAGAAATCCCCATAGATGGTGCCAAATTCTTTGACCAAAAAATATCGATCTTGGTTCAAATAATTAAATTTATATAAATGAGGCTTAATCTTAGTTAGCGATAATATCCCTAAGATGAAGTTCTTAAAAAAGCAACAGATGATATGCAGATATATTCGGACAGCAGCGGCAATATGCAATAAATATTCTAGAAGTCACAGGCAATAATGTAGCATTCAATATCAAAATAGCAATAAATGACATTTGAGTAAATAGAATGAATGAGTCACCCAAGAAAGGATGTAATCAGTGAATATTTTTTCTTACAATGATGAGTGATGGACAATCGTTCGAATATTTGAGTTATTCTCGGATCTAGTGGAAAAGAGTAGACCAAAATCTCATTGAAAATGTGATGTTTGTATATTAGCAATGAGATCCGATTCTCTTTCTCAAGTCAAAGTGTATTTTTACAAATGAATATCATGTGTCCCCTATCATTATGTCTTTTTCTATTTATAGGGAACATGTTCCTAAAAACCCTAATAGTACAAGTGCAGAAAATATCCACTAGAATATTCTCTCTAATATCCTATTTTGAAACTAGCCGTTATAATTCTGTCAAAAGTCCTCGACCTCGGCCTTGGTCCTTGTTAACTCTTCGACCACGACTTCGCTGATAATTAGATTATTTCGACATGCGTCGTCCCGGGAATGCTTTCTAACACCGTTTTGACTAAAGATGGATTTTGGACCATACAAGGGGACATAAAACCAAGCCTCCCATTAATAAGTACCACCTAGAAATACAACATTACCAGTACATAAAACAGAACCAACGGAGAACCATAGATCAGTAGTATGTGCTGACTAGCAAAAGGATCTACTGCCCCAAGACTAAGCATTCAAAATGCAAAAAGACTAGAACATACATATAGGAAATTACAAAAGAAGGGTACTAGGTACTAAGAATCCTGTACAAAAAGATTTTTAACAACTTTGTGCCTTAAATTAGGAACTTGCATCCTGTCGAGTCTATAGTGGCCATTCGTTAGCTCTTCAAAGTATACGAAATTGACATTTTCCTAAATTATTTACAATTTCCAACAAAAGAGCCAGAAGATAAGAACATATACACTAGAGCCAAGTAAAATTTAAGTAGTTTGTCTCTAGTCCTGGCATTTTCTTGATGTCACAATGATTGATCCTCAATACGGCAGAGAACATCTTACAAATAACAGAATCACACGAGTTATAACTAGTAACAACACTAATAAGCATTACATAATACATGTACGTGGAATCAATAGTGAACTATTGACCACCATAATACTAAGAAGTTGAATATATGTGCTTGAATCTTCATGCATGAACTAAAGTTGAGCTTATTCCTCTTCTAGGTTGGCTTCGTCAATTCCTCGTTCAATGTCGTCTTCGGATTCTTCATTCGTATATGTTGCAGCAATGACTACGTTAAAATACGGAATTGCACACAGGATAGCTCGTAACGAGAGTATAATGTTTTTTAACACATTAGAAACACAAGTAGTGCATGAAAATAATAACATAATTGTGGGGTAAATATACCAGAAGAGCATTTCTGGAAGAAGTAGTAAGGCCAAGAAAGAAACCATAAGAGGTGGAGAGAAATGGGTAACTTGTATACGTACGTAACCTGCAGCCCTAGTTGGACTTGGGGGAGATAACGGAACTTGAATTGAGATAAAAGAAAAAACCAAGAACAGAATGCAAATAATCCAAAACTTGATCCAAGTAAGGTTGTTATTAATGGTGTCAAATGGATCCCAATCCCAAGGATTACTACCTTGCGACTTTAGAATGTTCAGTATGAATAGCATGGCAAACCTAAGATCAAAGTATGCCATACTTAATTGGTGTTTGGTAATTGACTAAATAATTGAAGAGTTCAGTTTTCTCTCATATATATAGTAATTAGGTAGTCAGATTATTGTTGAACTCTTATTATTCTTTTTCCCTTTTTACATTTTTTCCCCAAAAATATGCTAAACAAAAGAAATACAGTTCGGTGCACAAAGTATCTCGTATTCACGCAGGGGTGGCATAAACGGTCTACCTGTGACTATTTTCATAGCTTGAACAATTTTACTGTTACCAAATTTGTTTAACCGTTAGTATAAAATAAACTTTACTTATAGGAATCGTGAGATAGATGTGCGTAAGACAATACAATGCCAAAGTAATTTCCAATCTGACTCGACCAAAAGTTCATGATACCATTTGACATAATCTAGGCCCACCTGTTAGTCTTCGAAGATAACATTTCTAAATTTGAAGGTATGTCTGTACTCTTTAATTTATTAATTTTTTGGAGTTGAAAATATAAAATATGAAATTATATATGTAGGCAAAAAAGTACAGGGTTGGGCTGCACTTGAGGCACTCGATTACATTACAAGAGTTAGCTAAAGTAGCAGACGAAGCCAGTGGTGGCTTAGTGCCAAGAGTGGATCAATACAAAAATGATGGTAGTAGAAATGGACTGCGGTCCATTATCCAAAAACGAGGAAGTAGTTACCTGTTTAAGATACTATGATTTGCTAGTTGTTCAATCTTTCAGATCAAGAGGGATAATGCTTCGGTTGTCGCACTTCAATCGTTTAAGATATTATGAATCTATGATTTGATAGTAGTTAAATCCTTCGTATCAAGAGGGATAAAGTTTTTTATTTATATATGTAAAAACAAAGAACACTTTAACATAAACAAAAAAGCTATATATAAAAACAAAAAAGACTTTAGTATAAAAACAAAAAAAGCTATATATATAAATAAAGAAAGCATTGTCCCTTTGATATGAATGATTGAACTACTAAACCCTTTGCTGGAAAATTATATTACATAAATATGTTAAATTTTTACTATCTAATTATCATCTTTGTCTTTGTAGATAAAGTGGTTGTAAAAGATAATGCTCTTTTCTCACTCCCACAAACCTTGTTTCTTTTCCCTCGCCTAAGAGGTGTCCCTGGGTGTTCGCATGAGTCCAATATTTTATTTCGAAAGGTTAAAGCTTTCAGCGAAAAACAAAAGGTTAAAGCCAAATCCGGGAGAAAAGAATTCAGTCCATTTATTTTTGCGTAAATTGATTAGACGTGTAAGATGACGAGATATAGGGCCAAATAGATTTTGTCTTTTCTTCAAGTCAATGTAGACAACTTCTTTTGTGACTAATCTCAAAATACTTATACGAACTACAGAAATTAAAGACCCAGCAATATGAACTTCCGCGTGCTGATGGATAACAAGTTTCCAGTTTTATTATGTCTAAAGTTGATATATATATATATATATATATATATATATATATATATATAATAGACCAGTTCATTCCACGCAATTACTAATTTGGGCTTTTTTCTTTAGCTTTTTATGAACAAATTCAAAATATAAGAGCCACTCTTTGCCGAATGTTATCTGTTTGTTGGGTTAAAGTAAGCATAAAGATACTTTAATATAAAAATAATTGAAGTATTTTAACTTTTAATTTGTGTGTGAGAAGACGTAAGTTATCTTAGGGGAAGGCTTTGGGGTCACAAAATGTTTTAAAAAAAATTCCATATGCAAAATGTTGGAGTGCTTTGTCCGAAATAAAACAGGTCAGCGAAGAAAACATAAACATTAGACAGCTATAACGACATTGTCATGACGAGCGCAAAACACACACTTAAATTGTACTCGCTAGTCAAAGATAATATAGTATAATATCGTGTCCATAGAGATTGGATTTAAATAGTATTCTCGCAGTTTCTAGCTTGATTGTTATCCAAGAGGATCAACAGTTGAAATTTATATAATTAATAATAAAATTTAACTAAGAATCTAAAATCTACGATTATTGACTAGTGACTATCGAAACAAAAAATAAGCAACTAAGGTTATCAGTGGAAGAGGACTATAGTTTTGACATGATAGGTACAAGATAATTGTTCGGGATCATACTCTAGATAATTCACTTATAATATTCAAGTGAGTATCTTGAATTCACTCTATTATTAGTTCAAACGTTCACCAAAAACTCCTCACTCTATTAAGTCTTAACCTCACGAGAGGAACCAATTTAAGCATTGTGAAAATGTGCAAGAATGCGTAGTGGATCAGTCCTTAGGAAAATCTTTTTCGATTATTTTCCTAACTAGGTTTAATCAATGATTCAACTAGCCTCCTTCGATTACTTAGAAGAATCTATGAAGGCAACCAACAATATAATGCAAAGATATCACAAGTTATGCTTATCTCGATTACATAAACTAGTGATTATAGATGTAACAATTAAATCTTCCAAAACGATTCAAATACATGAAAATAGAGTTATAATCCACAAACAATCATCAATACACCAAATCCATCAAAACATAAAAGGAACTACTCCATAGACATGGAGAAGTTCTTCACAAATATAACTAAAGTATAGGAAAATATAAATTCAATCAAAACCCGGATCTTGAGTGAGGAAGGAATGATGAAATCCTTGTGCTTGTATTCTTCCCAAGCCTCCTTAGGTCGAAAATGTGTCAAAAGTCCATTTAAAATGGTGTTTTGGTATATTTAAGCCGCCCCCAATAAATCACGGACGAAACTACCCTTTCTTAGCCGAAATAGGACGTCACTCTAACAATATTGGACTACCGCGCCGCGCCTCGTGCCGCCCCATGCCGAGCGCATGTAGGAAATTCCAGAACATACCAAAACATCATTTCTGGCCACTTTTTGCACTGTCACGCCGCGCTTTGTGAAGCCCCATGCGGCGCGGCTGTGCAAATTTTGCAGAGTATTGAGTTTTTTTCACTTTGCAGGAAAATTGCACTAGCGCTATTAGGCCCGCGACGTGATAGTGCAATTTTCTCAGAGTGATTTTTGTTTTCTCACTTTTTGATATCCAGACTTGGTCCTCGACCCCCAAACACGATCCCGGTTTGATCCCTTGGGCTTTTACTCAGACTTCAAAGCTCCAACTTGTTCGATTTAGCTTTCAAATTTCATTTAAATTCGAAATCACTTTCTACAAGACATAAAACACACAATAAGTATAATGTGCTAACATTAAAGCTCAAACACAAGTAAAATACAGTAATAAGAGTGCAAACTATGGCTAAAATACGGGTTTCTAATTTACCATCAACACCTCAAACTTAAACCATTGCTCGCCCTCGAGTAATCAAACTGCACTTCACATAGAGACGACCTTCTTAATAGACAACTTCCCTAACTCATCATGCCATAAAATATTTAAAACAGACTAATCACTCTATTGTAACATCCTTGCCTCAAAATTTGACTCAAAAGCACCACGTATTTTTCACAACCTGCTCACTTACTCTAACACATAGGTCAAAGACTTTACCTTACCTTCGTAAATTATGTGCCCTAACACACACAATAGAGAGTAGTTCCACACACGATAAAATTAAAGAACAAATATGAACTCAAGATAGAAAGAATTAACTCACTATCATAAATGAAATTCATGCGCTACAAAGAATGTACCATAAGCTTGCCCGTAGTGTACTACTATACTAATTGAGCGTATTCAATCAAGGATCGAGTAAGACTTTATTTGGTTGTAATATAGACTGCGGGACGGGTATGATACATTTGAATATAGTGACTACACCTCCCTAAGCACTTTAATACATACAATTGACTGTTCAAAACCCCACACTTATGCCAAACCATTGTTGATACCCAATTTTTTCTCATATTTTTAAAATACATATATATACTTTCAAAATAGAATATTTTCATCATTATTTAGTTTACAGACCTATACAAGCATTTTCTATAATTTTTCATAATTTTTAAAGCTCTAAATTAATTTCTTTTTACATTTTTATTATACAAATATCTAGTAATTATCCTTTAAATTATTTTGTGATGACTTAATCATCAAAATTTATTATTTACACCCACATATATGTTTTATAATATTTTACATCATTTTCTATAATTATATTTGCATTTTTTATGCTAATTACACATGTTTTGCAATAATAGCCTACACTTTGCAATTAATTGTATTTATTATTTTATTTAGAGTTAAAGCAACTTTTTACATGTTTACAACCTTCAACTATTATTGTAAAGTACGTATTTTCTTAAATAATATTTTTAATACTTATTTAGCTATTTTATTAATCAATTATTTCCTTAATTTCTTTATTTTTAAAAACCTGGCCCAAACCAGGCCTTTTCTTCGAATCAAATAGGCAGCCCAGATGCCCCAAAACCCTTGGCCCAATAACCCTAGCCCAAACCAAATGACCCCTGTGACAACCCGGTCGGAAGCCACTTAAAATGACCCGACCCGCATTCTTAAAATCCTAACGTCCCACGATTAACCCCCTCTTTTAATTATCCACCCCCTAACCCTAAACCTCACACTCACTCTGCCCAGCCGCCCTAAAACACTCTCCACCCCCTTCTCTCTCACAAACCCTAACTGTCGCCTCCCCAATCTTCTCCAAATCCGAGTAAATCATGGATTCCCTCTGTGGTTTATTTGCCTTTTACGCATTAACTCGTTGTTACTTGCAAGATTATGGTGTTACTTGGTACTTGCCTAAACATGGCAAGTATTACCTCTCTGATTCTATCTGAATGTTTCCTATTTCTTGAATCTGGACTGTATTTCGTCTACACACATCTGATTGTATACTGTGTGAGTCCGATTTCGTTTGGATTTCTGTTGATTTACACTTTCCCTAAAAAACTAGGGCTTATCGGATTTCTCTCTTAAATCAATCTTAAATTAATTTTCATGTTGTCTTCCCTTATTTGTTGCTTAATTTACTCTGTTTCCTTTTATGCTTGCTCGATTTTTGACTACTATATAAACCCCTCCCCATCCCCCTTTGAGGGGGACCTCTAATCGTTGAATTTCACTAAAAATGAAGTTATTGTTCTATTGTTCTCTCATTCTCTTATTCTATATTTTGATTCTTGGCCGGCTGAAAGACAAGGCCACCGGGATTCGATTTTGTTAACCCCTTTCTTGGTGCAAGCACTACCTGGGGTTCATTTGAAGCCCTTGGGAACTCTGATGCACTAAGATTCTGGATTCTTGCTCTTTGGTATTCAGAAGTATTGTGGAATTTGTCTTTTCTTGTTTTCTGTTTAACTAGTAAGTCTCTTGTCTTTACGATTTTTATTCTTTTGTGTTTATGTCCTGCATATTTACCCCTCTGAAATTTTCATGATTTAGTGTGTTTCCGGGCTCTCTCTCTGTGTGCAACCTTGTTAGCATTGAACTTGTTTTGTAATATGAACCTCTCCTAGCACTTGATTTTACATAATGCTACCAGTTCTGGGACATGTCTTTTCCTAATTTGAATAATTTGGACTCTCTTAAGTTGGTTTAGTTAATGTATTGGTGCCTGAATGTTCATATTTGCTGCTGGGCATGAGTATGCTTTCCTACTTTGTTCTGAACCTCTGTAATGAATTCCTCGTAGTTGCAATGTGTTATAATTTGTGTTAAGACCTTCACTATTAACTATGGCCCGCTCCCTTGCTATTATGCCACTCAACATGTCTTTGTTTGCTTAATTCCATATCCTTAGTAATTGTTCGAAACCTTTAGAGTAGCTATTTCAACTTGTATTTTCCTGCCATGTTTGTTACTGTTAGCATGTCTATCCTTTGATACTGTAATGGGTACTTAACATAATTGGGATCCTTAGGCTCTAAACTCTTTAAGTTGGTACTCTACTCAAACTTGTTTGGTATTACTCATCTTTGTATGTTAATCTTGCAAACTCAGGAAACCTGACTCTTCTTTAATTCTCAATGTGTTTCTACTAACATGTTACTTCTTGCTAAGTGTTGAACCTACTTTTAAGTCTTATTGACCCTCTTAATTAACATGTTCTGTGCTTAGACAACCCTTCTATGCCTGTTTCTTTAAAATACAAGTATGTCTTTTAATCGTAGTTCTCTCACTCTCTTTGTTACCTACATTATTCCGAATCTATCACTCTTGGACGGCTGAAAGCCAAGGCCACTAAGACCCTCTCTATTGACCTCTCTAGCGTGAGCACTACTCGGGGTACATTTGAGACTCTTGTGAACTCTGACACACAGGACTTGAGGTCCTTTGGCCATTCTCTTTACTACTAAAACCTGAGCTATCTTCGACACTCAGTTCTGTCCCCCTTCTGTCTACTGAATCTGCAAATTGGTTTGTTTAAGTTTGGATCATATGGTAAATATGTGGCTGTTTGGTGTGGTTTGAGTTCTCCTATGGTTTCTGGGTTGTGCTGATGAATATAGTTCCCTATTGGGAATCTGGGTATGCTATGAGAGAGCTGTCGAAGGCCCAGGCAATGTTGGGTGTTTCCTTTGGGCCCGATGTGGCCTACTGTCATTGTTTGTACAATATTTTATGATTATATTCATTATTGGGTCTGTAATAATTATGTAATAAATAATTGGGGTGTTAGGGAAATTGAAAAATGGGTATATTCTAATGTTTGCATGAAAATGGTAGAAAGCATGCTTATAGGATTCGTATGATCTATTTGCTATCCAACCTGCTATATATGTCATTTAAATTTCTATGTGCACTATTAGAAATCATGCTATTAGGCAAATCATACACTCACACAACTTGTATGCTATCAAAGCATAAGTGCTTTATTTATTCCCATGTCTACTGCTACGTGTCGCTAGACAACATGCCTATAGGAAATAAATGCCAATAACTGTCCTTCAATTTGCATAACTGCACAATGTTCATTAGATATCATGCCTATAGGATTTTAACAATTTAATTTGCTATTGCACCTAGAAAACATGCATATAGGAGCTAAATATATATATAAAAAAAATCGGTTCCAATCGCCAATCTTTAGATATCCTGCCTATAGGGTATTACTACTCGCTCTAAAGTGCTGATACTGGACTCTTCAGACGTTATTTATTACTTAGCCACGCCACTATTAGAAAGCATGAATAATTCTGAGCATTTCCATTAATTTTTATTGTCCCTTACTGTGTAAACCACTTAGAGATCATGCCTATAGGTTTTTATTAACTTATAATCTGTAATCTCAATAAACAACTTAGTAGTATCAGATACTCTCAAACTGTAAATTTAGAAATCATATGTCTAAAGTGACACCCTACATCTGAAACTGCTTGCATATTTGGATCAGATCATATAGAAACCACGTCTATAGAGCTTAATGACTTCAATCTTCCTCAATTCCGAAACTGCCTAATGCCTAACGTTGAAATCTGTTTGCTAATTGCGGTGGCTAACGTGAGACTTTAACTGTCCTTAAGTGCAGTCCTATTTGTTTTGAATTGTCGCTTAGATTTATCATTTTTTAGCAACCTAAGTAAAGTTTAGAACCATCCAAATAGAGGTCCAAAACCTCCTGGACCATAGGCATGGGACGAGTAATCCATGCATAGGGTACGACCTATAATCAACTAGTGCGCTTTAGGCAATAACTTAAAGATAGTAATCAGGTAGCAGGAAATAATAGTTTGTGCCCGCTGAATAATACGAGTAACACCCCATCTTGAGGGAGTTACGAAGTATTATTTATATTGCATGGGGTGATCCTTTAGGCTAAAAACTTAGGACCCCCCATTTATCTTTGAATCAAGTGTTTGTATTTACTCAAAGTCTTTGATAATCAAACTTTCCAAACTCCTTGTTTTCTCTGTCATGGCGACTCTGCTGGGGATTTACACTTAGGCTCTTACCATAACAAACTTGGCTCATGTGAATTAGTTTTCTCTAATAAACGTGTTTTCTTGTTCTTTTATTATTTTGTTGCTACATGAATATCCCGCTCCTGTTTCCCTTTTTATTTGCTGCATGCACACCTTTTCCCTTATTCTCCCTTTATTTGAATTCGTATGCAAATCCCTTCCCTTATTTTCCCTTCTTTTGCTCAAATTGGCTCTAACATGCGTGTTCCTTTTTTAGTCATACTTTTTTTCTCCAAGTCGCCTTTTAAATTGCTACACCATGTCTCTCCCCACCCTTACTCCCTTGCTTACTTTATTAAACCTTCCACATTGTGCGAACTAACTTCTTGTTGTTTTTCTTTTTTTTCATGTCTTTATATTTCGTTTTAATACTGTATTTACTGTCTCCATCATACAAAATATTTGAAAACATGTTGTTTATCTTTGCATAAAGCATGCTCTATATCATATTCCACTCGTGCCCAATTAATACCATAGCGACGCTTGATGAGTGTCCGCGCTCTTTCAAAATCACCCTTTAAATTTGGAAAGGCTTATTTGCGGTAAAACTAGTCGATCACCGGTGCAGTCGATGGTTCCGTGCCTTTCCCTCTCAAGTTGTCTGCTTGAGGGTACCAGTCTAAACGTTTCTAGAAACCCCAATCTAATATTAACTATGCATGCATCATGTCCAAACCTATATGGGTTAGAACGTTGTCCATGTGATAATCCTCTAAGGCAAGCCTTGTCCAAATTCTGCCGGGATTTTCGTAATCCCAATGGATACCATCACGATATGTGCATTATTTGGAGAAAACATGCATGTATGCCGATTATTAATGTGTAAATAGTCAAATCCGGAAGGGGAAAGGTCTAACTTTATTTGTTTTGCATAAATGAGGCACAAAGTCCCCAGGCTCGGCATGGTTCAAAATATCCCACCTTTGTTGCTGGATTGGTGGAAAAACCTCTCACCAAGTGACAAAAACCATGTAAAAAGAGTCCTCGGGAATCTACCCTCTTTATTAGACATTCAGCCAAATAATGCATTAATTGAGGCCGCCACCATATTTTGGGATGAGAAAAGAGTCGTCTTCCATTTTGGCGACATAGAAATGACTCCTCTTTTAGAGGAAATAAGAGACTTCGCTGGACTCCCATGGGATAGCCCTGGTTTGTTGGTACCGGAAAACCGTACTTCCCGGGGTTTCTTGAAAATGATGGGTTTCAAGAAAAATGATGAGTTACTCTGTCTGAAGAAGTCTTATATACCATTTGAGTTACTTTATGAGCGTTATGGTCACAACAAGTCATATCGCCTTTACCATGATGAACTTGCCATTACCTCTTTGGGTTGGACACACCACCGGGTTTTCGTATTCATTGTTTGTTTTCTGGGAATGCTGATATTTCCAATGAAGGGAGAGAGGATCCACACTCGCCTAGATATGGTCGCTAGGACTTTAATGAAGGGAATTGAGGGAAAAACTTACACCATTATCCCTATGATCTTGGCTGAGATGGACCGGGCTTTAGACCATTGTAAAAAAAGGGTATGGGCACTTTGAGGGTTGCAATCTGTTGTTGTAGGTATGGTTGTTAGAATACTTTAAGAGAGGTGAATTCTATCAAGAACTTCCACGACGACCATGGAATGACCACATAGCCTATCATTATCTGAAGAGAATGACTTTTATCCCAAACAGGTTTGCACAACCGGGAAATGTTGTGAGCTGGGTACGTTTCTTCAGCAATTTGACTAATGAAAAAGTGCATTGGATGTTCGAATGGTTCCCTAGCAGCGAATTCATCATCAGGTCAAGAGAGACTCCTCATCTAGTGCTAATCGGGTTGAGAAGGATCTACCCTTATGCTCTTATAAGGGTTATGAGGCAAGCTCGGAGAAAGCAGATTATACCTCGGGTTTCCAACATGGTTTAGTACAAAGAAGACTTTAAAGGGAACACCATTCCATTCAAGTTCGAGGCACATGATATGTGGCATCAAAAGATCATTGTGGAGAAAGATACCATTGAGCCAGATCGGTATCACGCCGGCCATGTGTACTTCTATCCATCATGGTTGGTAGATGATATAGCGGGATATGTCAAGCCAGGGATTAATCTGAAGAATAGGGTTATAGACGACGCTGCTGAAGCACAAGTCAAATACAAGATATTGCGCAAAAGGGTTTTCGAGTCTGAAGCCAGGAATTTGGAACAAAACAAAGTGGACATGGAAACAATCAACGAGTGGAAAGGAATCGCTACTAAATCAACAGAGAGGTTGGAATATTTGGAGCAGGGGTTGATGGAGCTTGAGGGAAAGATGAGGAAAAGGATCTCAGACTATCAGAATACAGAGGGCAATGGAGGATGGCATCTAGCAAGGGCTTTCTGATGTTGGACATGCGCGACCTAGGGAACCTGATTGATGGAGCCAAGAAGGCCAAGCATGGAGAAGGTCCCTCTGGGACCAAATAGATTAGGAATACTGTTTTATTTGCTTTCTAGACTCGTTTTAGACTTTGATTGTAATAAGGCAAATGGCATTAGTAACTCTTTATAATTATTGTCGTTTTAGTAGAGGTTTGGTTCATTTATCACATTAATGAAATGAAACAAGTATTAGCATTAATTTTATCCAAATCTATATGTTTCTTAAGACTACCTCAGGCACAATGAGATCCCCAAAATTAGGACGCGAATCTATTTACTACTTCACAAAACATCCTTTTAATACTCCTTACTGACTTGGTGACCTTTTTGTTTTTCTTTTCTTTCGTTTATTCCCATTCCCAAGATTGGTTCGTACATACTTGCATCATTAGCATATCATACCAGATCTAGAGGTCCTCCACCTCATCCTCCTCCAAGTGATCCCAAAAACAAAGGAAAAGCTAAAATGGGTGATATTAGCGGTATCAGAAAAGACAACGCTACACATACAGAGAATGTCGAAACTTCAGATGGTCAGAGTACTCCGGCACAGAACGACTTGGTCGTACGATTAGAACATAAAATACTGGAGTTATAAGGGGAACTTGAGCAGGTACTGAATTTGGAAAACCTTGCCCTCACCCTAAACGTCCCCAACCTTAACCAACAAAACACAAATGCCCAAAACCCGGTACCTCACCAAAACACACAAAATCCTCCCGCACCACATCAATACGCCACACCTCCTCAAAACCTCAACGTCCGCCAGTACCAACGCCTCTATAACATCATCATCATCCGACCCAGTATCCACAAACCACCACCTACCACACTCCTCAATATGCACCACATCCTACTTCTGACCCGCAAAACTCAACCAATGACCACTATTACGCCCAAATTCCCGGAGTTCACCACAACAATCCCATTTATGTGTAAACCTTAACCCACACCCCACAACAGATCCTATACATACTTGAATCCACCGAGAAGGACCTGATCATCAAAAACATAACGGAAGAACTCAAGAAACTTACTGGAAAAGTTCAAAGTGTCAAGGGGGCAAAGGTATTGAGGGTTTGAATTATGAAGATTTGTGTATTCAACCAGATGTAGAACTGCCAGAGGGTTACAAACCTCCTAAGTTCGAAATGTTCTACTGGGCTAGTGATCTAAAGGTGCATTTGAGAACGTATTGTGACAAGCTTATAGGGGTTGGCAAGGATGAAAGAATACGCATGAAGCTATTCATGAGAAGCCTCACTGGAGACGCCCTGTCTTGGTATATCAATCAGAACCCAAAGAAATGGGTTAATTGGGTGAGCATGGCACCAGATGTTTTCTATATTTAGAATCTCAAGAAGAAGCCAACAGAAACTGTCCGTGAGTACGCTACTCGATGGAGGTCGGAAGCTGCAAAAGTAAGGCCATCACTAGAAGAAGAACAAATGAATACGTTCTTCGTCAGAGCTCAGGATCCTCAATACTACGAAAGACTGATGGTTATTGAAAACCATAAATTTTCTGACATCATCAAATTGGGAGAAAGAATAGAAGAAGGAATCAAAAGCAGAATGGTGACAAATTTTAAAGCACTCCAAGCCACAAATAAAGCGTTGTAGTCGGGAGGTATCTCCAAGAAGAAAGAAGTAGGTGCGATGATTGTAGCCCAAGGTCCAAAGTCTCCTCTTACATACCAAAAACTCCCACCCACATATCAGCCTTCACCTCCCAGATACCAACAACCTGCCACCATTTACCATACCTATAACACCCAACTAGCATACTACCACTCACCACCAGCTCGCCAAAACTACCAAAAACCTAGACCAAATTTTGACCGTAGACCACCCAAACAGTACACCCCAATTGCTGAACCCATAGACCAATTGTACGAGAGACTGAAGGTTGCCGGTTATATCACTCTCATTCCCGTTGTTGCTATGGAAAACCCTTCCCAGTGGGCTAATCCAAATAAGACATGTGCCTATCACTCAGTCATGAAGGGTCATACTATTGATGAGTGTCATACTTTGAAGGATAAGATTCAGACATTAATTGACACCAAAGTTATACAGGCAAAGGAGGTTGCACCCAATATCCGTAACAATCCTCTCCCGGATCATAGGAGCAGAGGGGTAAACGTGATAGAAACCGATGAAGAATGAGACTCAAAGGGGTAAATTGGACTTATTCAAGAAGGGGATAATCCTGAAACATCTCCAGTCACTCTCACACCTATCATGGTACAAACGCAGGCACCAATTGAATTTGAGGTAGCTGCACCAACTCCGTTTGAGGTTGAAGTAACAACATATTTCACCGTGATGGTAGCACCTACACCGTCTTATAAGTCTAATGCTATACCATGGGATTATGTTCCGGAAGCAAGAAGGAAAGGAAAGGCAAAAATGGAAGAAATAGGTGCAGCGCAAGGCATGACCAGAACTGGTAGAATTTATACACCCGAGCATTTAGGAGGAAAGAGAAAAGAATCGGCCTCTAAATCGCATATCATTGAGACTGAACTAGATGATCTTTGGAGAAAGGTGCATGCAAGAAAGTATTTTATGGTTGATCATCTGAACAAAACCCATGCTCAAATATCCATTTTATCATAGCTGCAAAACTCTGAGGCACATAGGAATGCTCTGATGAAGGTGTTGAATAAAGCCTATGTACCTAACAACATCACCATCGGGGAGATGACCAACATGGTATAGCAAGTGTTGGAAATCCACAGGATCACTTTTCATGAAGACGAGCTGCCACCAGAAGAACTAAGTCACAATAGGTCACTGCATATCACAGTGCAGTTTGAGGACAAGTTCGTTGCCGGAGTCCTGATAGATGGGGGTTCGATTCTTAACATATGTCCATTAACTACTTTGAAAAGGTTGGGTAAAGGTCTGCACGAGATACGAGCAGGGAGTATGAATGTGAAAACATTTGATGGGTCTCAAAGAGCTACAATTGGGGAGACCAACCTCAGCCTACAGATAGGCCCGACCTGGTTCGATGTTGAGTTTCAAGTATTGGATATATCTGCTACATACAATCTGTTGTTGGGCGACCTTGGATACATGTCGTTGGGGCTGTAGCTTCTACTCTACATCAGGTCGTGAAGTTTGAGTGAAACCATCAGGAAGTAATCATCCATGGGGACGGAAGTAATCCCATTTACACCAGTAAAACTTTTCCGGTCATCGAGAATAGAAGGAAGTTGGGTAGAGAAACATACCATCGCATCGAGTGCGTCAATGCAATTGAAAAGGACAAATAGTGGAGCAGTAAGATAGAAGGCATATTGGCATGGATAGGGTATGAGCCTGGAAAGGGTCTCGATAAGAATCTCCAGGGAATCACCAAACCGATACAGCTAAAGTGTCACGGCACAACTTTTTGGCTTGGGTACGAATACACCTGGCACGAGTATCAGAATTGGTAGCCACCATGGCGTGGTTCTTATTACCCTCTAAAGTAACCAATACCACATTTGAGCTAGTCATTTCATCAAGCCGACATGATTTGGGAGTCCAAAGAAAATAAAGTTCTAGCTGGCATAAGGAATCTATTTCTGGATGATGAATACATGGATTGCGGTGCTATAGTTAAGGAGGAGGAGGAAGAGGAAGGCCTTATTATTCAGGCCTTGGAGAAGGGAGATATTCTCAAGAACTGGACTGCTACACCATCAAGGGTCCGTCGAGTTCCTGGGTAGCCTCGCAATTAGCATCATTTATTTTAAAATCAATTTTATGAGCATTTAAGACATTTTCAGTATTTTGTTTTAAGCATGTTTTGTTTTGAAATAATTGCTCGAGTCATCGAGCCATACTTGTTTGATGTTTGCAAGATTTATCTAATGCATTGTTTTTATTATTTATTATTATTCTTTACATTTTTCTCTATAATATTATTATTACCTATCCCGATAAACTTACGACTGTGACATGTAATGAGACAACGCAAAATAAGGATAATGATTCAGAGGATCTGGAAGAAGATGTAATACTTTGAAAATAAGCCTAAGTCCAATTTGGATGAGACTGAAATAGTTAATTTGGGAGACTATGAAACAGTCAAGGAAATGCATGTAAGCATTCACCTATCATCGTCAGAGAAGGCAGAGTATGTCCAGTTCTTAAAGGAGTATGAGGATATTTTTGCACGGTCCTATGATGATATGACCGGTTTGAGCACACCCATAGTGGCTCATAAACTACCTACCAACCCTATGTGTCCGCCTGTAAAGTAGAAGCTCAGAAAGTTCAAACCAAATATGAGTCTGAAAATAAAGGAGGAAGTCACCAAGCAGATTAAAGCCAAGGTTCTCAGAGTGGTTGAATATCCGACCTGGTTGACTAACATTGTGCCGGTTTCAAAGAAAGATGGGAAGGTTAGAGTGTGTTTTGACTATCGGGATTTAAACAGAACGAGTCCCAAAGATGATTTCCCTTTGCCCAATATACACATACTGATTGATAACTGTACCAAGCATGAACTTCAATCCTTTGTGGATTGCTTCGCGAGATATCATCAGATCTGGATGGATGAAGATGATGTTGAAAAGAGAGCCTTCATTACACCATGGGGAGTATATTGTTACAAAATGATGTCGTTTGGCCTAAAGAATGCTGGAGCCACTTATATGAGGGCCATGACAACCATTTTCCACGATATGATACCCAAGGAGATAGAGGTGTATGTGGATGATGTCATCATCAAGTCCAAGAGAAGCATATATCATATAGCAGATTTGAGGAAATTCTTTGATCGACTTCGAAGGTACAACCTGAAACTGAATCCCGCAAAATGTGCCTTAGGAGTCCCTACTAGAAAGTTATTAGGGTTCATCGTCAGCCGTCGAGGAATTGAGCTAGACCCGTAAAAGGTTAAGGCTATCCAAGATTTGCTAGCTCCGAAGAACAAGAAAGATGTGATGAGTTTCTTAGGGCGTCTCAATTACATCAGCCATTTCGTAGCACAATCAACTATGATATATGAACCGATTTTCAAAATGTTGAAGAAAGACGCTGCAACAAGTTGGACTGAAGAGTTCCAGAAAGCCTTTGACAAGATCAAGGAATATTTATCCAAACCACCTGTTCTGGTCCCACCGGAACCTGGGAGGCCTCTGCTACTCTATTTATCTGTACTAGATGGGGCTTTCGGCTGTGTCTTGGGACAATACGACGAGACAGGAAGAAAGGGTCAGGCCCAGACAATTCACACTAGGGCAGTTGGTGCTAAAGCGGATATTCCCGCATCAAGATGAAGCCAAAAGGAAATTTTCACCCAATTGGCAAGGGCCCTACATAGTTCACAGAGTACTAACAAGAGGAGTGCTCATACTTGCAGAAATGGACGGAGAAATTTGGCCAAAACCTATCAACTCAGACGCAGTCAAGAGATACTATATTTAGATTATTTACATTTCTTCATTTGATGTAACTTAACAACGCTTGACCTGATTCCCGTTTAAGAGGGGATATGTACGCAGTCCTGTGGTTTTGGTCACATCTTTATAAAATTTTCATTTTACCATTGGTCAGAAACTGGGGCATAATTTTGAGGAGGATTCTCAAAATTCCGGAGCAAGTCCAGCCAACATCGTCATACATGGAACAACCAAAGTATTGCACTTAAACTGGGACAGAATTTTGAGGGAACCCTCAAAATTCTAAAGCAAGGAGGTCGCAGTGTCTCTAAAATATGTCACAGTCATTGGTTCATCTAACTCAGTCAATATTGCATACTACTATATTTTAAATAACTACATTCATCAAATGCACGCATTTCTTTCGAAAAACTTTATTTCTATAAACAGCTAGATGTTACCGATGGTGACTCAAACAAGATTTCAAGACAGGAGCACAGGTAAAGCAGAAGACAAAAGTGCGAACCAACCTTCCCCTACAAAACTCACAATATTTCTTTGGATGCCGGCACAGTAAGATAATAATATCTGCAGACACATCAAGTCACTACCTTCAAGATAACAGATTATCTATCTCAAGCATCTCTAGTTAAGAAACACTCTACTTTCACAAGGCTAAGCATTGCCTTTACTTGCATGAGACTAAGCATTGTCTCCTTTCTTTGCATCGAGACTAAGCATTGTCTCCTATTTTGCATGAGGCTAAGCCTTGCCTCCCTAATTGAATGAGGCTATGCCCTGCCTCCTTAACCGCATAAGGCTAAGGACTGCCTTCTTCGCATGAGACTAATCATTGTCTCCTATTTTGCATGAGGCTGATCCCTGCCTCCCCTTTTTGCATGAGGCTAAACCCTGCTTCTTTAACCGCACAAGGCTAAGCATTGCCTTCCTTTGCAAAAGACTAAGCATTGTCTCCTATTTTGCATAAGTCTAAGCCCTGCCTCCCTAATTACGTAAGGCTAAGCACTGCCTTTCCTTGCATGAGACTAAGCATTGTCTCCTTTCTTTGCATAGAGACTAAGCATTGTCTCCTTTCTTTGCATCGAGACTAAGCATTGTCTCCTATTTTGCATGAGGCTAAGCCATGCCTCCCTAATTGCATAAGGCTAAGCACTGCCGTTCCTTGCATGATACTAAGCATTGTCGCCTTTCTTTAAATGAGACTAAGCACTGTCTCATATTTGTAAGAGGCTAAGCATTGCCTCCTTAACTGCACAAGGCTAAGCACTGCCTTCTTTGCATGAGACTAAACATTGTCTCCTATTTTGCATGAAGCTAAGCACTGCTTCCCTTACTTGCATGAGACTAAGCACCGTCTCCTATTTTGCATGAGGCTAAGCCCTGCCTCCCCCTCTTGCATACGGCTAAGCACTGCCTTTTACTCAAGATTAAATACTATCTCCATTATGCTATTTAAGACCTAGCACTGTCTCCTATTCGCCTTCGGCTAAGCATTGCCCAAGCTCTGTTTCGATCTAGCATCATATCTTTGCATGTCATGGGCTGAAATATTGCCATTTTGTCCAAAGGCGTCATAGTCCGAAGGCATCATCCTCATAGCCGTAAGACATCATTCCTTGGCCTGAGGATATCTCAATATTGCACATCATTATTCAAAGGCGTGATGGTTCAGAGGCACCATTTTCATGGCCCGAGGACATCATTTCATGGCCTTCGAATCCCTTATCACATGATTCATGGCCTAGGACGTCATGGTCTAAGGACATCATCCTCACCGTCCAAAGACAACTTTCATGGTCCGAAGGGAATTTGCATCATGTCTAAATTCCCCCAATAATCCATATATACTTGCGTGCATCGTGTTTTAGTTTTGCAGGTAATCCAAGAAGTAATCGTTCTCCTAACGGGAGGAATCTTCGCTCCGGTTTCCGTTGAACGTTCACATCCTGCAATTGTTTCAAACATAACCGACCACCAAATATTACCCGCCTTTTACTCTATGACCGTTGAGCTGTTTGCATCCATAACGTTTGAAATTCTCATTCATGACTTCGCATAAATTCATCCAACACTGTCATACCCAAAGGAACCCTTTCCGAATCACACGACCATTCCCATAATAACTCCATCGGTTCAGTTCACTGTTGGATCCAGAACTACACACGGCCTGATTTTTGTAACACCAGGGATATGTAGGCAACTCAGGAACCGGGTTTCGGCCTCCATTTATTTATTAAATTACCCCATTCGGTCAAAATCGGTCATCATTTCTTTACCCGACAACTCTTTCATCATTCACGGGTAAATAGGGACAACTATTGATACCCAATTTTTCCCTCATATGTTTAAAATACATATATATACTTTCAAAATAATATATTTGCATCATTATTTAGTTTACAGTTACAAGCATTTTCTATAATTTTTCATAATATTTAAAGCTATAAATTAATTTCTTTTTACATTTTTATTGTACAAATATCTAGTTATTATCCTTCAAATTATTATGTGATGATTTAATCATCAAAATTTAGTATTTACACCCACATATATATTTTATAATATTTTACTTTATTTTCTATAATTACATTTGCAGTTTTTATGCTAATTACACATTTTTTTCAATAATAGCCTACACTTTGCAATTAATTGTATTTATTATTTTATTTAGAGTTAAAACAACATTTTACATGCTTATGACCTTCAGCTATTATTTTAAAGTACTTATTTGATTAAATAATATTTTTAATACTTATTTAGCTATTATATTAATCAATTATTTCCTTAATTTCTTTAATTTTAAAAAACTGGCCCAAACCAGGCCTTTTCTTCGAATCAAATAGGCAGCCCACACATCTCAAAACCCTTGGCCCAATAGTCCTAGTGTAACGACCCATCCAGTCGTTTTGAATATTATAATCCTGTTTCCCCATTTACTGCCCAATTTATGTCTTGCAATTGATTTATGACTTATCGGGTTAGTTGGTTCGGGTCCGGAAGGAACTCGGAGTAAAATGAGACACTTAGTCTCATAATTGGAAAAATTTAAGTTAAAAACATGGACCGAATATGAACCTATGTGTAAACGACCTCGGATTTGAATTTTGATGATTCCAATAGCTCCGTATGGTGATTTTGGGCTTAGAAGCGTGTCCGGAATATTATTTGGAAGTCCGTAGAGGAATAAGGCTTGAAATGCCGAAAGTTTAATTTTTGAGAAGTTTGACCGGGGGGTTGATTTTTTGATATCGGGGTCAGAATCTGATTATGAAAATTGTAATACCTCTGTTATGTCATTTGTGACTGTGTGTGCAAAATTTGAGGTCAATCGGACGTGATTTGATAGGTTCCGGAGTCATTTGTAGAAAT
>AWOL01S0054192.1:0-18494 GCA_000715115.1 Nicotiana otophora | reverse complement strand
GGTGCTCGGCAAGTATGGCCCGGGTGCTAGTCATGACCCTCCAGTTGGGTCGTGACAGTTCGGAAGTTGAGAAATAAAGAAATTGCCTCCGTGAAAGTGTTATGGCGAAATCAACAAGTTGAAGAGGCTACTTGGGAGGCAGAAGAAAAAATGAAGAAAAAGTATCCTTATTTGTTTGAATAGCCATGTATTTATAAAGTTATGATCTATGAAAATTCTAAGAGTTACTTTATATGAATTATGTATCCTTTGTACAATTGGTGTTAAAGGCGTTCCATTTCTGGTAATATATTGCTTCTAAGGACACGATTGGTGTTGTTTTAATGTTATATTGCATCATCGGATTATGTATATGTTGTTAGGATTGATTTCTGGGATTCTCTGACAGGTGGATAGTCCTAGTTACAGGGGAGACTCTGGCGAAATTTTTGGAAATTTAGGAAGTTAGCCAAATTTTGAAACCACTGATGTGTGTGAATTAACAGTCGGGCCACATTGAATGTTAGTGATGGAATTTGTCCCTCAGTTGAAGACGAATGATCCTAAATGGGGAAGAATGTCAGGCCCCGTAAACTTTCACAGAAAAATGCATTTCTACGGCCCACTATGCGGCCGCAGAATCACTCTGCGGACCGCATAATAGCCGCATAGTGAGGCATGAATGGGCAGTTTTGGATGCCATTCTGCGGTCGACTATGTGACCGCAGAACTGTTCTGCAGTTCATTATGCGACCGCAGAACAGGTCTGCGGGCCGCATAGTGACCACAAACCCAGGCAGGCGGCAACAGTTTTGGGCACCAATTGTGCGGCCGATATGCGGACCACATATCCATTCTACGGTCACATATGCGACCGCATATCCTGTTCCGGAGCTTCATTTTTGGGTTTTTATAACCCGGCCCTACTTCGTTAAATAGACGATTTGTACCATATTTTGACCAAACACCTGATATTTTGAGGGTGAGAGAGTGCCCTAGAGTGGAAGAGAGATCTTCAACAATTTGTTCTTCAATTCTTGCTCAAATATTGGAAGATTAATAAGGAAAAACCCACAAGGTCTTCATCCTAAAGGTAAGATTCTACACCCTAACCCTCAATCTCAAATTTTATCTAGAATTGGGTAATTAGTAAGATAATATTTGGCCGTGGGAGTTGTCCATATTGCATGCATGTGTTATCAAAGGGTGTAAGAAGATTGTTGAGCTAAAAATGATAAAGAATGGGTTGTGGGATGATGAAATCCTCCATAAAAGGACCTTGAAACCTTGATGCACACATAGTGTTTGATAAAATGCTCGAATGATCTAGAACCATGATCATCTTCCTAATTTTGGTTCAATTTGTTATATTTCTCAAATAGATTGAAGTTGCTAAGAATCCCGGAACATTTTAGAGTTTAAGGAAGCTCCATTGAGGTATGTTGGCTAAACTCTTCTCTTAGGATTACACCCCACATTATACTTGTAAGTTCCAAGTTGTAAATTATAAAATTTACTATTCCGAATAAGCTTGTGTTGAAAGATATATGTTCAATATGTATCCCAAAAATGCTTTTATCATGTTATGTTATCATTGGGAATATGTTCAAAGTATGGCCTATGCATTAATAATGTTGCGACTTTAAGTCAAGTTCAAACAAAGGCTATTAAGCCAAAATTTGTGAAAAACCTCTATGTGCCTAAGACTCTTAATTGCTCACATGTGTACTAGAAATATTTATTTGAAATGCCTTGTTGTGGATGATGATGATGATGTTTGAAAGTGAATAAGGTGAGCATGAAATATTAAATACGGCCGACGTGCCAATAATGATTTTATAATTGTGGCCACTAGTGCCAATGAAATGAAAAGATGCGAAAGAAGAATGAAATGAAATGATTGGTATAAGAAGGATGATGTCTCTAATGAGACGACCTAGCCGATCGGATCGTGATCGGACGCCATGCCGCACACATGGTAGTGATTGTGCTCAAATTATGATTGTGGTTGATGTCTCTAATGAGATGGCCTAGCCGATCGGGTCGTGATCAGACTCCATGCTAAAAGTACGGTGATATTGGTATTGTGAATATTAGAATAGTGAATGGTGGCGTATTGGTACTAAAGACCTCCCAACTTAAAATATGGAAATTTATTTGAACATTGTCTTGATCCTAATTTGAGGTTTAATGTTGTTTGAGGCTTCACTGATATTATGATTGTACTTGCTCGTATTATTTATCATTCTATTGAGAGGGTGTTTTGTCATTCAAACTAGTACTATTCCATATGTACTAACGTCCCTTTTGCCAGGGCCTTATTGACGGCCTTATCATAATACTCTTATGTATCTATTAGAGGCTTCGTAGACATAGTGTGGGTTGTATATTGGTGCTGGGGAAGTCAAAATAGTTATGTTGTGTTTGAATTACTATTTTCACTTCAGACTATCAAAAATGTGTGTGCAATTTGAGACTTTAAAATGAAGTAACTAGTGGTAAGAAATTGGTATTGCAGTCATGATCACTCTATTGTTTGATTGACAAAAATATGTATTCTCTTTATTCATGAATGAGTTTATGTAGAAGGAAATCTAATAGGCTTGCTTGGCCGTGTTCACTCGGTTGAGTGTAGGTCGCGCTCTCGAGTTTGGGGTGTGACAGATAGCCTACTAGGAGGAATATCAACCCGTCTATCGGGACATGCGGACATGAAATGCAGCGTCCCCAGGCAAAAGGGACGTTTGTACAAATAAAGTACCGAGTATGTAATGCATGAAAAGGAGTATATAAAAGACATGGAAGAAACATGGAGTAAAGAACTAAACCTGTAAGTCTGAATAGCTCTGTGAATCATGAAACATTTATAATGTCATGCATATGCATATAAAATTTCATATCATGCATAGGTATATGCGTACATAATACCATCAAGCCTCTGAGGGCATCCCATCATATTATCTCGGCCTCTGTGGGAAAAATCATCAATGTATACCAGTTGATCAGGTGGTGGTGCGTATATAACACCATATCCTTTCCCCATACCTCATATACATATAATATACGCGTATATAATGCCATATGGTCATGGGTCAATGTACATGTACAAATGAATGCAATGCATAAGAAGTAAGTCAATAAGATCTCTCGGGATATCATAAGATCAATATGCCTTCGGTTAATATCACGAAATAAACTTTATCAACTTACGTATTTTCTGAGTCCCGTGAATAGACGATATAATAATAGGACATATGGAGAATCAAGAACAAAGATAACCCTAGTACTTCTAAGAATAGAGTAATTTGTGAAAGTTGCTTGTTTGCTCGTTTCGTTATATCATATGGATCATGCCAAAAGGAAAGAAAGGATAGCCTTAACATATCTTTGAAATATTCTATCCAATTGTCTAGCAAGTTCAATATGATCTTCTTACGTCTATAATGAGTAAACCGGATTCGTCGTCATCATATAAGCGTTATAACTCTCATATTTGGAAACCAATATTCTACAAGAAACCGGACAACACCTCCCTTGTTTGTACTACATCCCATATGTTAGAAAAGTCAACAAACAACCCAAAAAAACAATATATTTCACAATAATCTCTCAGATAACTTCAGTAGCCATTTTGAGCGGCAAGCTCGATTTACGATTGAAAAAATATGGTTTGAATCCAATTCCTTTTCCATGAATCTGCCTACAACATCTATAGCATCATATTTATGACATCCTTAAATATCATAAGAATAATCTTCAAATATAGTCCACATGCCTAACACCTTAACCTTTATCGTCAACCTCTTATTTTTCACGTTACCTTCTTCAATCAACTTAATTAGCACATAGATAAGCTTAACAACAGCAGCCATAACATAATTAAGCTATTTATAAAACTTTCCAGCCACAAGAAACTATATATATAGCCTCAACACAACCCACAAAAAGATAACGATTCCTTATGCCATGTCAATTACTACCTTGTAGAGTTTCACTCAAACAACTAACAACTTCTTTATTTGTACTTGAAGTCTAATGACCTTGTTTTGCAACTCTTTAGCTTGACATCTTGTTAAAAGACCTCTTTGAGATTCCAAAGCTTCATACTTTTCCTTGAATAGATTTGAGCTTCCTAGGATGCTATCACCATACCTCATATACATATAATATACTTGTATATAACGCCATATAGTCATGGGTCAATGTACATGTAAAAATGAATGCAATGCATAAGAAGTAAGTCAATAAGATCTCTCGGGATGTCATAAGATCAATATGCAATTGGTTAATATCACGTAATAAACTTTATCAACTTATGTATTTTCTGAGACCCGTGAACAGATGATATAATAATAGGACATATGGAGAATCAAGAACAAAGATAACCCTAGTACTTCTAAAAATAAAGTAATTTGTGAAAGTTGCATATTTGCTCGTTTCATTGTATCACATGGATCATGCCAAAAGGAAAGAAGGGATAGCCTTAACATACCTTCGAAATATTCTATCCAATTGTCTAGGAAGCTTAATATGATTTTCTTACGTCTACAATGAGTAAACCGGCTTTGTCGTCCTCATATAAGCGTTGTAACTCTCATATTTGGAAACCAATATTCTAAAAGAAACCGGACAACACCTCCCCTGTTTGTACTACATCCCATATGTTACCAAAAGTCACCAAACAACCCAAACAATAACAATATAATTCATAATAAGCTCTCAGATTACTTCAACAACCATTTTGAGCGGTAAGCTCTATTTACGATTGACAAATTATGGTTTGAATCCAATTCCTTTTCCATGAATCTGCCTATCACATCTATAGCATTATACTTATGCTTACCATATCCTTTTCAGCCAGAATAATCTTCAAATATAGTCCATACACCTAGCACCTTAACCTTTACCGTCAACCTCTTATTTTTCAAGTTATCTTCTTCAATCAACTTAATTAGCACATAGATAAGCTTAACAACAGCAGCCATAACATAATCAAGCTATTTATTAAACTTTCCAGCCATAAAAAACTATATATATAGCCTCAACACAGCCCACAAAAAATGATAACAATTCCTTATGCCAAATCAATAACTATCTTGTAGCGTTTCACTCAAACAACTAAACCAACACATGATTAACCTTAAGCACAACAAAGAACATGATTTAATTACCTTAGGAAGTAGATACAACTTGAAATACCCAGATGGTGTATCTCACAGCAACCCTCAATCACACCACAACACTATAGGAGTTGTATTCTCTTCTTGAATCAACTTTTGTGTTCAAGTTGGCGTGTAAACACTTGTATTTCGCCTTGCAACTCTAATATATATGAAGGAGGGACAGGTTCTTAGCTTAATAAAAAAGAACAACACGAAATCTGAGCTTACTTACCTTTGAAGAACCCTCCAAAACTACCACAAGATGAAGAACTATTATCTAGCAAGCACCACGGGATTTCTAGCGTTGGATTCATGTTTTTATCTTATGTTTTCACCCTAGAATCATGGAAGAACCCTTGGAGAGTATTTGGGAGGGTTTAGGAACTGTTTTGGACGAGAAAATAAGTTAAAACGACTTAGAATTGACTTAAATACAAGCTAGAGTTTTACACCGATTTTGTGGGTCCCATGGAGCTGCTTGTGCAGTCTCGCGAATATACGAATATCTCTCTACTCCGATGTCGTATCGATGAACGGTTAAATGTGTTAGAAACTAGACTCTTAGATCTTCAATTTGGTAGGTAGATAACCTCGTAATTCCAAGAATATTAGGATATAATCTCAGCTAGATTTGACCTAATATTCAGCACATTTATGAATGTAACTTGTGATGACCTTTGCCAACTTTTGTTCCACAACTCGCTTGACTTCAAACATAACACACGGCTATCATACAAAAATAATAACTTATAAAATTACCTCCATATCATTTTAAGCACCCTAGTCTCACTCTAAAAGTACATGTTATAACATTCATAACTTGTCGACATTCGACGAAACTTATTTTCTTCAATTCGTTTAGCTTCTAAGCCTTCCAACCCACTTGGTACTTGTTATTAATGATTTTAAATATTTGTAACCTCCAAAGTAACACTATTCACTTACTTTATACACTTCAAAATATAATCTCATTTCTTAGCTTACATCAACTGACTTATGATGTCACTCTCACGTACGAAAATATAAGGTGTAACAAACATACCCTTCCACAATAATTGTGTTGTGTAAATAAATCTGACCCCATTTAGAACACACATCCTTATTAGACCTACTAGTCTCCAAATCAATTCTGATTCTTTTGAAGTAGGTAGATTGTCACGACCCAAACCGATGGGCCGCGACAGGCACCCGGTACCTTACTCAACTGAGTACTAACATAACGTATATTTCATATCATACTATCATAGGTAAATGAACTGGAAAAGCTGTCGTGAGATAACTTGAATAAAATATGAGGAAATACTCGACATAGGATGACCCAACATGATGTACCGACTTATACATATGACATACGGGCCTATAAGACCGACATGATCCTTTATGTACTCAAAACATAGGCCGACAAGGCCATACAAGTATCCATATATATGAAATCTATCTACAAGCCTCTAAGAGTAGATAAATATCATAAAGGTCAGGACAGAGCCCCGCCATACCAATCAATACATGTCCAAAATCATACTGACCAAATAAGCAACTCCGGAGCAAATGGAGCGCACCAACACCTTCCGCTGAGCTGATAGCCTACTTGGAGGACTCTTAACCTGTCTATCGGGACCTGCGGCCATGAAACGCAGCGTCCCCAGGTAAAAGGAACGTCAGTACAAATAATGTATCGAGTATGTAAGGAATAAAAATCAGTAAATAAAAGACATGAGAGAAACATGGAGTAAAAGACTCAACATGTAAGTCTGAATAGTTCTGTGAATCGTTTAATATTTATAATGTCATGCATATGCGTATATATGTCATATCATGCATAGGTATACGTGTACATGAGCTGACTTGGTAAGTCGGTGTACAATCACCCAAATTGAATCATGCTTCCGAAACGAGCGTGGTAAACCTGTTAGGAAGTCCATGTTTATCATCTCCCATTTCCAAACGGGAATTTCTATACTCTGAGCCAAACCACCAGGCCTATGGTGTTCAGTTTTCACTTGCTGAAATTTGGACACTTAGCCACAAAATTTACTATGTTCTTTTTCATGTCGTTCCACCAATAGATCTCCTTAAGATCATGATGCATCTTTGTGGAACCTGGGTGAATAGAATACCTGGAATTGTGGGCTTCTGACATAATCTACTCTTTGAGCCCATCTAGGTCTGGAACACATAGTCTGCCTCTGTACCTCAAAGTACCATCATCTCTGCCTTGTTCAAAAGTTGTAGTCATGGGTTTGTGAATCCCCTCCTTCAGCTGCAATAAGTAGGGAACACTAAACTGCTTTTCCTTCACGCCGGCTACTAAGGAGGATTCAGCCATGTTCTGAAGAACAACGCCACCATCTTCGGAGTCCAAAAGTCGAATTCCTAGACTTTCTAAGCAGTGGACTTCCTTCATCATACTTCTCTTGTCTGCTTCAACATGAGCTACGCTTCCCATAGAACGCCGACTGAGAGCATCGGCTACAATATTTGCTTTCCCCGGGTAATAGAGGATATCAACATCGTAATCCTTGAGCAATTCAAGCCACCTTCTCTGACGAAAATTCAATTCTCTTTTCTTGAAGATGTACTGCAGACTCTTGTGATCTGTGAAAATATCAACATGCACTCCATACAAATAATGGCGCCAGATCTTTAGCGCAAATACTGCCACAGCTAACTCAAGATCATGAGTCGGATAATTCTTCTCGTGAGCCCTGAGTTATCTTGATGCGTAGGCTATGATCGTACTGCGCTACACTAACACGCATCTAAGACCGAACCCTAAAGCATGACAATAAACAATGAACCCTTCGGTCCTCTTGTAGAGTCAAGACTGGAGCTGAAGTCAACCTCTTCTTTAACTCCTCAAAAATTTTCTCGCAAGCATCTGACCACTGAAGCATAACCTTCTTTAGAGTCAGTCTAATCAAAGGGGACGAGATAGAGGAAAATTCCTCTACGAAATGCCTATAATAGCCTGTTATACCCAAGAAACTTCTTATATCAGATACTGAGGTGGGTCTAGGCCAATTCTTCATTGCCTCTATTTTCTAAAAATCCACCTTCACACCTTCGCCTGAGATGACATGGCCTAAAAACGCTACTGATTTCAACCAGCATTCACACTTAGAAAATTTCGCATATAACTTGTGATCCTGCAGTGTCTGCAACACAATTCTTAGATGTGTTCTGCATGGTCCGTCTCTTTACGAAAATAAATCAAGATATCATCAATTAACATAATAACGAAGAAATTAAGATAAGGCTTGAAGAGCCTATTCATATGGTCCATGAAAGTTGCTGGTGCATTCGTCAAACCAAACAACATGACCAAAAATTCGAAATGCCCATAACGAGTCTTAAAAGCTGTTTTAGGAATATCAACTTCCTTAACTTTCAACTAATGGTACCCCGATCTGAGGTCAATCTTGGAATAATGCTGGGCACCCTGAAGTTGATCGAATAAATCATCTATTCTGGAAAGAGGGTACTTGTTATTGATGGTGACTTTATTCAACTGACGATAGTCAATGCACGTGCACAAAGACCCATCCTTCTTTCAGACAAACAAGACCAATGCGCCCCAAGGTGAGACACTTAACCTTATAAATCCCTTATCTAGATAATCTTTCAACTAGACTTTTAGCTCTTTGGACTCTGCTGGAGCCATTCTATAAGGTGGAATAGATATCGGCTTAGTGCCGGGGAGTAGATCAATTCCAAAGTCAATCTCTCTATCGGGAAGGACTCCAGGAAGATCTTCAGGAAACACTTCTGGGAACTCATTTACAATTGGTACTGACTGGAGAGTGGGAATCTGAGCATCTGCACCCCTAACTCTTACCAGGTAATAGATATACCCTTTAAAGATCATCTTTCTGGCTTTAAGATAGGAAATAAACCTACCCCTAGGTGCTACTACGTCACCCTTCCATTCTAAGAATGGTTCACCAAGAAATTCGAAACTTACTATTTTGGTTCTACAACCCACTATGGCAGAACAGGACTCTAACCAATCCATGCCCATGATTACATTGAAGACTACCATCTCCAATTTTACTAAGTCTTCTACAGTAAGGCGATGATACACTTTGACTGGACAACCCCTATAGATACGCCTAGCTATAACTGATTCTCCAATTGGAGTGGTCACTTCAAAGGGTTCACACAATTTTTCTGGTTCTATCCCAAATTTCTTAGAAATATATGGGGTTACATAAGATAGGGTGGATCCCGGATCCATAAGAGCATAAACATCAAAGGTGAAGAATGTTAGCATACCTATGACCACATCTCCACGAGCCTCTGTATCCTAACGACTTGCCAGCGTATACAAGCGGTTCCGACCATTGCCCGCATTACCGGACTTTTCTGCATCATGCCCTTGTTGGGCCTGAGAGTTATGAGGGGTTGCTGAATTAGTGGACTAAGCTACGTTGCCTCCATTATTCTGCTTTGTTGATGGACAATCCCTCTAGAAGTGGCACGGCTGACCGCACCCAAAGCAACTATTTGTGCCCGAATGACACACCCCTGGGTGCTTCTTACCACACGTGTTGCAAGTGGGGTACTCAAGGCCTCTTTAGCCCACACCTAGCATGTGACTGTGAGCCTGCTGCTCTGAAATTCTGGGTTTTCTTGTTATACTTGGACCTCTGAACTGGTGCACTAGCTGAAGATGGAGCAGGTCCTGATTTTAGTTTCCCGAAGAACTTGCAATTACCACCTCCTTGAGATCTCCCATGGCTGAAATTTCCTGCAGACTTAGCTCTCTTGCTAAATTCCCTGTCGTTCTCTCTCTATAACCGCTCTTCTTCCTTCTGCCAGTCTTCGTTCCCTTGAACAATGAAAACCATCTTAGTAATGGTTATGTCACTGTTTTGAGCAGCTATATTAGCATCAGCAAACACTCATCTAAAAGCCCTAAAACAAACCGCCTAACTCTGGCCCTCATATCACGTACCCTTTCCGGAGCATACTTGGCCAGAGAGACGAACTTGAGGTAGTACTCATTCACATTCATCTCATTTTGTTTGAGTCTCTCAAACTCTAAAGCCATAGCTCCAAGACCTCAATAGGTAGAAAATGCTGAAGAAACGCATCTGCAAACTCTTTCCAAGTCGCAGGAACCGCATCCTCCCCTGGGGACTCTTCCCATGTTTCATACCAAGTGTGAGCAACATCCTTCAGCTGGTACGCAGTAAGCTCTGCTGCCTCAGTGACTGGAGCATGCATCACTCGAAATATCTTTTGAACATCATCAATGAAGTTTTGCGGATCCTCATCCTTTTTGGACCCTTTGAAAACTGGAGGTTTCATGTTGAGGAATTCCCTAGACCTGGAACTACCCATCTAATCAACAACACTTGTTCCCTGCCTTTGAGCCTGAGTAGCAACAATTTGGGTGAGCAACTGGATAGCTCCCCTGACATCCATATCTGAAGCACTGGGCACTGAGCCTGATGCAACTCCCTAGGCCGGAGTGACCTCCTCCAGAGAAGCATTAGTCGTAGCCCCCTGGCTAGTAGCTGAAGCCCTCTTGGTGTACTTTCTTTTTGCAGGCATTTTCTAAAATTCGTAATTCGCACGAGTTAGACGGATTCCTGAAAGCATAGCTCTAACTGCACGATCTAGAGTATGAAAGAAATGAAACAATCCTAGATGTCTTGGTCAACTGCTTACATGTGTGGTGCACACACACACATAAAAGTGACCCCACTGGACACGGATTCATAGACTCCCTAGGACAATTTAACCTAGGCTCGGATACCATCTGTAATAGCCCATCCCGCTAGTGATATTTCCCGCTCTGGACCTAGGCCCTCACGGGTGTAAACACGTCACTAGGGTCTAAGGCTTGTTAACTTATATACTCAGCATCACTCTTGTGTTTTGTCGATGTGGGACTTTGTCCAAAGTCTGGGGGGCTACATGCACCCCCTCTTATGGACTCAGCGTCCTCACTGATGTTTGCCCCACTGCATGGGATTCACTCAGTTGAACTCCGACCCACCATCGGCAAGGCTGACACAAGAGTGGCTCTGATAGTTACTTACTTCAATAATCAACAACAACAGTAGCATCATAATAATGAACATAAAGTGAAAAAAACCTTAGAGTTAACAAGTTCAGCTTATTCACATTTATAGGAAATAGCCATGTTTTCCAATCAAATCAGTTAAAGCATAAATTTCAAGATATAAGATTTCAACTAACATGAGGAAGAAACATCTCTATGCCTGTATGACAAGTAACAATGCCAAACTCAGCAAATTCATAGTGAAATCATCAAATAAGAACACTCTCAGCATTGTACAAGTGTCTGGCATAAAGCCCCTCAATCAGCACATACCAAGTGCCTGCACTCACATGGCCTAAAGACCATGGGTTATCACCTGACTCCGTAGGGGCTGATCCTAGCCCAAGCACAAGATCGGATCAAAAGTCAACAATCATCTTAACTCAGCCAAATGGCCTGGCGCACGCATCGCCTCAATATCAATACACTTAGCCCAATAGGTGTTACACCCCATATTTTCGAACGTAGAAGTACATCGTAAGTCAACTGATGTAAGCTCAAAAATGAGATCATCTTTAAAAGTACATAAATTAAGTTAATAATGTTACTTTAGAGGTTAAAAATATTAAAGATCATGGATAACAAGTACCAAGAGGGTTGGAAGGCTTAGAAGTTAAACGAATTGAAGAAAATAAGTTTCGTCGAAAGTCGACAAGTTGGGAATGTTATAACGTGTACTTTTGGGGTGAGACTGGGGTGCTTAATATGATAAGAAGTTTATGTTATGAGTTATTTTAGTTGTATGATAGTCATGTGTTATGTTTTTAAGTCAAGCGAGTTGTGGAGAAAAAGTTGGCAAATGTCATCACAAGTTACATTCATAAATGTGCTAAAATTAGGTCAAATGTAGCTGAGCTTTTCACCCAATGTACTTTGAATTGTAGGGGGGTCCACATATCAAATTGAATATCTACGAACCTAGTTTCTAATGCATTAAACTGTTTGTCGATAAGACATCACAGTACAGAGATATTCGTATTTTCGCGAGACTGCGCAACCAGCTCCCTTGGACCCACAAAGTTGGTGTAAAACTCTAGCTTGTATATAAGTCTATTCTGAGTCGTTTTAACTCATTTTTGTCGACCAAACCAGTTCCTAGACCCTCATAGATTATCTACAAGGGTTCCCCCATGATCCTAGAGTGAATCAAAAGATAAAACATGCAAGTTCGACGTAAAGAATATCGTGGTTACCATTAACTCCCTTTCCTTCTCGTTGTGACGACTTAGGAAGTAACTTGGTGTTGATGTGAGTTAAAGAACAGAGGGTTATTGGTATATTTGAGGTGAGTTTCATCTTCCATAACCTAATCTTAAGTTTTCACAAGTGTTGGGTTGAATTTTATTGGAGGATTCTTGAAGAAACTAGTAACTATGAAACTTGAAGTTGAGCTATCTTGTGTGGGATGTTTTTACATGTTTTAAGACACCAAATGGAATTTTAAAGGTATGGATATCGTGGTAAGGATGAGGGAAAGTGAAGATGAAGATCATTGTGCTAGAACATGTTTAATTGGAGCTATAAAAGACCCTATGAATAAGCACATAAGTTGTTCGATAAAATGACTAAATGAACTTCCATATAGAATATGAAGTCGATATTGATACCAATCCTTTGTATGATATAGATTACCATCCGTAAGAGGTGCGAGGACTTGTGCAACAGTTGTAACTTTGTTGATAAGGTATGTTAAGGCTATCCCTTCTTTCCTTTTGGCATGATCCATATGATACAACAAAACTAGCAAACACGCAACTTTCACAAATGACTCTATTCTAAGAAGTACTAGGGTTTCCTATGTTCTTGATTCCCATATGTCCTATAATAATATCGTATGTTCATGGGTCTCAGAAAATACGTAAGTTTAGAAATTTATTTTGTGATATTAACCGAATGCATATTGATCTAATGATATTCCGAGAGATCTTATTGACTTACTTCATTATGCATTGCATTCATTTATACATGTATATTGACCAGTGACCAGATGGCATTATATATGCGTAGATTATATGTATATGGGATATGGGGAAAGGTTATGGCATTATATACATACCACCACCTGATCAGATGGCATACCTTGATGATTTCGCCCACTGAGGCCTAGATGATATGATAGGATGCCCTCCTAGGCTTGATGATGCTATGTATGCATATACCTATGCATGATATAACATTTATACACATATGCATGACATTATAAATGTTTCATGACTCACAGAGCTATTCAGACTTACAGGTTGAGTCTTTTACTCCATGTTTCTTTCATGTCTTTTATATACTAATTTTTATGCCTTATATATTCGGTACATTATTCGTACTGACATCCCTTTTTCTGGGGACGCTGCATTTCATGCCTACAGGTCCTGATAGTTAGCTAGATAGACCTTCCCAGTAGACAGAGTCAAACATCAGCTTGGTTGGTATGCGCCACTTCCTCGGAGTTACCAGGTCTAGACCTTGGAGTCCATTTTATATATATAGGTTTGATGGGTAGGCTGAGGCCATGTCCTGACCATGATACAGTTCAGTTATCTCTAGAGGCAAGTAGACGAGTCCTATATATTTTGTATATCAGTATTGTGGACTTGCCAGCATTGTGTACATGTTAGTTTGGTATTGCTGGTTGTAGACATTCATGGTGGCTGCGTCGGCCTTGATTAGTATTTTCAACTCGCAGGTAGGCATCGTCAATTACATAGTGGTACGCTCGGGCCAAATATGGCACAGATGCCGACCATGCCTCCCCAGGTTTGGGGCGTGGCAATAGGGGTCTGGCATACGCGTTACCTCAATATTAATATAAATATGTCTTTATGGCCCAGCTCGGTCATTAGTCTAC
Source organism: Nicotiana otophora (assembly GCA_000715115.1). Lineage (NCBI taxonomy): Eukaryota > Viridiplantae > Streptophyta > Magnoliopsida > Solanales > Solanaceae > Nicotiana > Nicotiana otophora. The sequence goes on along the minus strand of AWOL01S0054192.1, from coordinate 4,441 downwards.
TCAAATCATAATATGACAATACTTCACAACATTAGAAATAAATATACCGCACAATTGCACCAACATGCCACAATTCCACTCAACCTGTAGAACTCAAGTAAGAAAGTCTACAACATATGAGATAATAGGTAATAAGTATACAAAAATGATGAATAACACGCGGATATATTATCATGACTGAAAGGGTATGACTAGTTTCAAGGCAAACGGCCCAAAATAGCAAAATAGCCCAAACATGTCTTGAACGGATAATAGTCCAAGTGGTCATACAAGTAATGAAAAAAAGGTAACACGAAGGCATGATAGTAATACAAGGCATATAAAAGCCTAAGGTCTATCCAGATCATGAATAATCATAGTGTACATAAATACGCTCGTCACCTCGTACGTGCATCACTCCCAATACATAACAAGCATCGAAATCTAAAGGGAAAATGCCCTCAAGCTAAACCTAGGCATTATTCTTACCTTAAAGCGCGAGAATCAATACTCTACAAAGCCCTTCCCAAGCAAATCGACCTCCAAACGGCTCGAATCTAGTCACAAATAACTCGATAATATCAAATACGGCTATAGAAATCGATTCCAAGTAATAAAGCTCCAATCTTTATCAAATAACAAAAAGTCAACCAAGGCCACCCCCGAAACCTGACAAAAGTCACAAATCCCGACTACCCATTCCAATATGAGTCCAAATATATAACTTTCATTCAAATCCGACTCCAACTCGGGGTTCAAATATCCATTTTTCACTTTAGAAAAGTATTCCCAAAACCCCCAATATTCCTCTTTTAGATTCACCAATCGAATACCAAAATCAATAATAAAATCATGAATAATAATTCATTTCCGAGTAAAGAACACTTACCCCAACCCAAGTGGTGAAAATCACCTAAAACATCGCCTCAATCCGAGTTCCTAATCTTAAAATTTAATAAAACAAAGCTATCCCTCTATAAAATATATTCTTCCCAACACTTCCTCTTCTATGACCAAAACGGTCGCTTTTGTGGATCACTTTTGCAACAAAAATGCTCGCTTTTGCAAGTTTCACTTAAGCCTCTGCCCCTTCGCTTCTGTGGACATAAATCCGCTTCTGCAGAGTCGCTTCTGCGCTCCAAGTAATGCACCTGAGCAAGGACTGCCGCATCTACAGAAATTCCTCATCCCGGTAAACTTTGCATCTGCACCCTCATGTCCGCTTCTACGGACTCGCACCTACGGGCCAAATTTCACAGATGCGAAAACACAAGACTTGATCAGCCAATTCAACCGTAAATGATCTGAAGCCAGTCCGAAACTCACCCAACGCCTCCAGAATCCCATCCAATCATACCAACCAGTCCCAAAAAATAACGCAGACTTATTCGAGGACTCAAATCACACAAAGTAATATCAAACTATGAATTGAACCTCAATTCAAGCTTAGTAAGATAACCAACTTTCAAACTTCCAAAACTCATTTTGAACCACGTTTAACCAACTCGGAATAACCCCAAATTTTGCACACAAATTTCAAATGACAAACGAATGTATTCCAACTCCCGGAACAACAATCCGAGCTCGATAGTCTCAAAGTCAACCCCCTGCCAAACCTATGAATCTTCCATACCTTCAAATTTCCAACTTCAGCCAAATAGAGCCAAATCAACCTAGGAACCTCCAAATCCAAAGACGACCATACACCTAAGTCCAAAATCACATACGAACCTATTGAATCCATAAAACAACCATGCCATTCCGAGGTCAGTTACATAAAAGTCAAACCTAAGTTAATCCATATAATTAAGCTTCTATCTTTGGAACTAAGTGTTCCAATTCACTCGAAGACTTTCCCGAAACGAAACCAACCATCCCCGCAAGTAACAAAACAACAAAGAAGCATACAGGAAAATATCTAAAAGAGCCCTTTTCCTCTAGTCCTTCTCCCTCCTTATTGTCGTCGTTCCCTATCTCCATTTCTCTTCTTCTTCCCCTCTATTTTTTTTATTTATTATCACGACCCAAAACTACCATCCGGTCATAAGGATGCCTAACTCACTTGCTAGGCATGCCATACACAATAATTACAGTTCAAGAGATCGAATTGCGAAATAATATAAATTAAAAGCCAAATATCATAAATATAGATTGTCCAGATACAATAAAATCCTCCAGAACTAGTAGTAGAGAGTCATGAACTCTACAATAGGAGTAAAGGTCTAATAATATAGAAGTATTGTCTGAACAATAATAACAATAATAGAAATGGAAAGTGACGCCAAGATTTGCAAACGGAATGCAGCTTTACCTCGTCTCTTGGCAGCTTCACAGTAATCCAATAGAGCTCTCAGTTAGGTCCCACACCTAGATCTTCACCATAAGTGCAGAGTATAGTATGAGTACAACCGACCCAGTGTACTCCGTATGTATCATGACTAACCTTGGTGAGGAAGTCACAAGAATCATCAATGATACTCACATGATATAATTTGTACAAGTCATGAATATACCTACGAATACACAGTAACATAGCAAAAGTCTATGCTTAGCTGCAGGTAAAACTCTTGGTGCACTTAGAGATGATATGCACGAACGTTTAACAGGATAATGATGCATCACATAGAGGAGATATGCAAAAAAGAAAAGTCAAATCACACAGAGGATGACATTTAGAGAAGATACGTAATGCGTGTCATTTCACCAAAACAAAGGCATATAGAGAAGATTGCAATAAGAGGCATGTATACAAGTGCGAAGCCAGCATATAGAGGAGATATACAACATAAATTATGTATACACCCAAGGAATTTGCTTATAGAGAAGATATACAAAGACCCAACATTGATCAGTTTTCCACAACCGCGTGTACGGCATCAAGGAGAAACATGAGAGGATGACCCTAGTAGGATGGATCCTTATCTACACGCTGCATGGACAACTCAAGTGACATAATAATCACACGGACAACTCATGTGCCACAATCAACTCAACTCGCACAGACAACTCACGTGTTGTCAAACAAGTCTAAAACACATAAGCATATATAAGAATACATGTATACAATTAGTGAACATAAATTCAACTACTCCTGGACTGATAAAATAACATGCTAAAATGTATGCATGTGTGAAGTGTACAATTACGGCTAAGATTAGGCAAATACGCCTCAAAACAACAATAATCATGTTTGGATAGGAGATTAACCTACACATAATCTCTAACATGATTCACGAAGTCATGTAGTCCTACAACATGTATGAATCACAAAAATTCAAAACAAGGAATAATATAGATTAAATACTACCTCAAACATGCATACAACCCGGTACATGCATATGGGCTCTACCCATCGCATGTATGCCACCCTTAGTATGAAGCCAACACCAATAACTCAGTAAACTAGTGCCTCAACCAAGTTAGGCAAGAAACTTACCTTAAATATGATAGCATCCTAGGAAGCTCAAATCTATTCAAGGGCAAGAATGAAGCTTTGGAATCTCAAAGAGGGCCTTTAACAAGATATCAAGCTAAAGAGTTGCAAAACAAGGTCATTAGACTTCAATGCAAATAAAGAAGATGTTAATTAGGATGGAGAGCTCAAGGATAAAGGATATGAGTTGTCTAGGTATTATAATTATTTTATGGTCCAAATTCATGTCCAAGAAAAGGTGGATTAGATCCCAAGAGACATCCTCTGAAGAAGGTCCAAATCAGGCCACTATTGGACCTATTTGGCACCTAAAAAATATGGCCAAACTTACAGCCCAATAAGTCCTACATGAAGCCACGTTTTTATAACATAAAAAGGACTTACTTGTTGCCCAATAAAGGTTCAATAGGCGTGATAGAAGTTGGGTACAAGTTGGTGCCAAGTTGCTTGCAAGTTGCCTTCAAGATTTTCAAGATCCTATCCATGATTGGTTTGCGACTTTCAAGATTCTATCCAAGATTGGTTTTAACTTATTTCCATATATTTTGTTATTAGATTTATTGCTTTCCTAGGTAGTTAAGGTTATGTTTTCCTTTTCCTAAGATTGTTGGAGATACTTTTCAATATTGACTTGGTTTTTGTTTCCTAGTATTTTTTCTTTTCTTAAGGTATTTGGACTTGTTGTCCAAAGTAGTTTAGGACTTTATTTTCTTGTTTTTAGGTAGGAATTTCGTGACCCCCTCTCTATATAAAGGGGTGTCTTCTTTGTTTTTAGATTTTAGATTATTATAGACATTATCAATAAAAATGGTGAGATTTTTCTTGCACTCTTGTGTGTGGCTACTCTTGGATTTATTCTTCAACCTTCAAGGATTTATTCTTTCCTTATTTTTTCTACATAACCAGTTCTTATTCTTCCAAGGTTTGGTCCTTCACTTTCCTATTCTTTTTCTAACTCCACATAGAATCACTAAGGGTTGTGACTAGTAAGGTTTATTAATAAATCTAAAGTTTAACGACCAAGAGTTG
>AWOL01S0054188.1:0-11614 GCA_000715115.1 Nicotiana otophora | reverse complement strand
ATATGGCTAGAGGAGCCAATCCATCAAAGGGGGTGCATGCACTGCCTTATAAATTCTTGGTTTTGCTGGTGTTTGCCCACTTTAAGGTCCTTTCGGAGAAGGGAAGAAGGGGACCAAGAAAGATATATTTTCATAGCAACACTTCAGGAGTGTGACCTTATGGAAAAGCAATCAGGTTCCAAGAGCAACAGTTTGACCACTCAACTGAATTGTGAATTGGAAGCTGCCAAGGAGGAGAATAAAAAGTTGAACGAGGAGATTGCCTCATTAAAAGAAGAAAATAGATAGTTGAAGGAGAAAATGCAGAGAGAAAAAGAAGACGCTATTGCCTACCTTGACAAGTTGTTGGGGCTTATGCAGAACTTATCCTCCTCCAGTAAATGAACCTTGTCTTAGTACTACCTAACTAGGTCCAAACCTAGTCCGTTTCTGAGTCGAGTCATGTTTTTTAAATGCTATACTTTTATACTCTATTGGTTTATATTTATTTTTTTGTTGCATTTGAAGCAGGTTCTTGTAACTTTTGTTGGTTTTGGTTTGAGAGGCTTAACTTGGTACATTAATAAAATTTCTATCTTTTCGGTCCAATGAGTCTCTTAAGATGGATAATATCCTTGGATTAAATATTTAAGATCTTGACTTGCGTACATGTTAGTGTAGCCCAGTAGCACTGAGTTTCATATTGCTTAATTCTTTACTTTTTACTCTGAATTGATTTTCTTTAATGGTGCCAAAAGGGGAAAGTTAAGAATATGTACTTTTACTTATCACCAAACCTGGTCCCTTCATACTTATTGTGTTGTTAACTGTTATGACTGTGTTCGAAACTGTCACAACCCCAATTTTTGTCTGTAGGATGTCATGATGGCACCTAGTCTCTAAGACTAGGTAAGCCTAACATTCATGCAGAAATAACTGAGATAATAATTAAAGTCTTAAAACTCAACAACTAATATAAAGAAAATCTCCACAACTCAGTATATATTAATAGCCCAAAATCCAGTGAAATACATGTCACAAGCTTTATGAAGTGATGATAAATATCTCTATACATCAGTATCTAATAAAGGATAAGGAAATAAAATAATCTAGGTAGAGGAGGACTTCGAGGCGTGCGGACACCGGCAGGTATACCTTGAAGACTTCGAAACTAAGCTCTCGCTAGTGCATGGACTAGTAGGAGGTATTTGGATCTATACAAAAAGATGTGAAGAAGCTTAGCATGAGTACACCACAAAGGTACCCAGTAAGTATCAAGCATAACCTCGGTCGAGTAGTACGAGGTCAGATCAAGGCCTTATTGGAATAAATAATAAACGGAACAAGTGTATAATAGTGAAAATAATGATAGCAATAGAAATGACACAATTAAAGAAGTACACCGACAATAGCTACATTGAACTAAGGCAACTAATACTTCACAAAAGAAAACAAGGGATACTATGACACGGAACAAAATAACAACAACATAAGAGAAGAAATAGGAAGTATCAACAAGAGTCACTACTGAGGTACCGCCTCGTAATCTCAAATCACAAATCAATTCATAATCTTTCCTTATATCACTGCAGATGCCTTGTATTTAGTTTTAAAAATCATTTTTTCGTAATAGCATCTCGTGTTTTAGCCCACCTTATCACACCGTATGGCTTCTAGTAGCTCCCCTTATCTCACCGCATGCGTTTCTACCCCAAAACCTTATACCACCGCATGCGTATCAATATCACAACATATCACAAATCGCACCTCAAGTGCCTAATATCGCAACTTGCCAAAGAAACCAACAACAACAATGTTTTCACAATAAATAGCTATTAGCTCAACCACTATGTACACAAGAGTCTCAACAATAATAACCGGTAGTGAATAACTCAACAAGAATAGTATTTCACAACGTAGCATTTTGCCTCAATGAGAATCACGACCTTTATATCTCAATACCAATTTCAAAAACAAGATATTTCAAGAATAACAACTTCAAGTAAAGAGGTCAACGGTTAAATAATGAATAAGAAATAAAGGAAACAAGAACTTCAACTAAACATGTAGAACAATTAGCAAATAAGAGATAAGACAAGTAGGGCATATGAAAATAGACTAATGATGATAAATATAACATGTTAAGATAACTCAATTAAAGCATGAAAGGAATCTACATAACTAAAACCAGTAAATTTTTATATTTAGCCTATGTACACACTCGTCACCTTGCGTACATGACTTCCACACATGACAATTATCGCAAAACAACACCAATCCTAATGGGTAATTCTTCCACACAAAGTTAGGCAAGTAACTTACCTCAAAACACGCTAACTGAATCCACTATTAGTCATTTTCCTTTATTATCCAACTCTGAACGGCTCGTATCTAGCCAAAGAAACTTCATACTATAAATATAAACTATAGGAAGCTAATTCGAGTAATAAAGTTACGATCTTTGCAAAGAAATAAAAAGTTAACTAAAAAGGTCAACCTGGACTCGAGTCTCGGAACCCGACTAAAATTATAAAATTTGAACACCCATTCGATAACGAGTCCAACCATACAAGAATTGCTCAAATACAACCTCAAATCGCTTTTCAAATCCCCAAAATTTAGTCTAGGAAGTTTTCACAAGTTTTCCCCAAATTTCCAATTCAAATCCCTAATTAGATGATGAAAATAGTAATGGATTCATGAAATATAGTTTAATCCGGGTTAGAATCACTTACCCCAATGATTTCCTTGAAAACCATTGAAACATCGCTTCGCACCGAGCTCTCTAAGTCCAAAATATGACAAATGAGATGAACCCTCGATTTTGAAATTTTATTCTGCTACCCAGTGATTTCCCCTTCGCGATCGCGGAAAATCCCTCGCGATCGCGAAGAACAAAGATACTTCTCTCACAATATGACCTACGCGAACGCACTCCACAGGTCACGAATGTGGTGAGCAAGCTACCTCCTCCTACACGACCGTGTCCCAGGTCACGCGAACACGTAGCACAACCTGCCTCAGCCCCTCAGCCTCGCCTTTCTTATACGCGAACGCGATTAGCCTTGCGCGTTCGCAATGAACAAACTCAGTAAGCCTCGCGATAGAGTCCTCCCCTTCACGAACGTGAAGGGTAAAATTCCAGCAACCCTTGAATACTTTACGCGAACACGGAAAAACCTTCGCGAACGCGTAGAAGGAAACAAGACCTGTAGAAACCCAGCAGCTTCAGCAATAGAGACTAAGTCCAATTGGTTCCGGATTCACTCCGAATCACACCCGAGGCCCCCGGGACCCCATATGAACATACCAACAAGTCATAAAATATCATACAAACATGCTTGAAGCGTCAAATCATATCAAACAACACTAGAACCACGAATCGCATATCGACTCATCGATTCAAGCCTAATGAACTTATGATTTTCCGAATTTCAAAACTAATGCCGATTCATACCATAACAACTCCGATTGAATTTAAATTTTGCACACAAGTTATAAATGATATGACGGACCTATTATAACTTCCAGAATCAAAATCCCACCCCGATATCAATAAAGTCAACTCCCGATCACACTTTCCAACCTTCCTAACCTTCAACTTTTCAACTTTCATCAATTCACGCCGAAATGAACTGCGAACCTCCAAATCAACATCCGGGCACGCTCCTAAGTCTAAAATCACCATACGGAGCTATTGGAACCGTCGAAACTCTTTTTCAGAGTCATTTATAAAAAAGTCAAACTACAATCAACTCTTATAACTTAAACCTCCAACTTAGGGACTATGTGTCCCATTTCACTTTGAAACTCACCTGAAACCAAACCCAAAAACCCCGACAAGTCACATAATCACAATATAACATAGAGGAGGCAATAAATAAGGGATCGGGGCTAAAATACTCAAAACACCTGGCCGGGCCGTTACATCCTCCCCCTCTTAAAGCAAATCTTTATTCTCGAATGAGTATAGAGACATACCTAAAGTGGTGAAAAGATGAGGATAACGGCTACGCATATCATGCTTGGTCTCCGAAGTCGCCTCCTCTACCGGTTGACCCCTCCACTGAACCTTCACTAAAGCGATGTTCTTCGACCTTATCTTTCGGACCTCTCTGTCCAAAATGGCCACCGGGTCCTCAACATAAGACAAATCCTTGTACAACTGAACTGAGCTGAAACCCAACACATCAGACGGATCACTGTGATACTTCCGGAGCATAGAAACATAGAATATTGGATGAACTGCAGCTAGAGTAGGTGGCAGTACAAGCTTGTAGGCCACCTCCCAATCCTCTCAAGAATCTCAAAAGGTCTGATACACCTAGGGCTCAACGTGCCCTTTTTCCCGAACCTCATAACACCCTTCATGGGTGAACCCCAGAGCAAGACCCGCTCCCCAAACATGAATGCAACGCCACGAACCTTTCGATCTGCATAACTCTTCTGTCTAGATTGGGCTGTACGAAGTCGATCTTGAATAGATATAATCTTTTCCAAAGAATCCTGGACCAAGTCTGTACCCAATAGCCTAGCCTCGCCCGGCTCATACCAACCCACTGGAGACCGATACCGCTTCCCATACGAGACCTCATACGGACCCATCTGAATGCTTGACTGGTAGCTCTTGTTATAGGCAAACTCCGCCAATGGCAAGAACTGATCCCAAGAACCCCCCACACTCCATCACACACGTACGGAGCATATCCTCCAATATCTGAATAGTGCGCTCGGACTGTCTGTCCGTCTGAGGGTGAAATGGTGTACTCAGCTCCACCCGTGTGCCTAAATCACATTGTACGACACTCTAGAACAGCGATGTAAATTGCATACCCCGGCCAGTGATGATGGATACCGGCACGCCATGAAGCCTGACGATATCATGAATATAGACCTGAGCCAGCTGCTCTGAAGAATAAGTAGTCACCACTGGAATGAAATGAGCCCACTTGGTCAACCAATCCACAATCACTATACTGCATCGAATTTCCTCTGAGTTCGTGGAAGCCCAACAACAAAATCCATAGTAACCCACTCATATTTCCACTCTGGAATCTCTATCCTCTGAAGAAATCCGCCTGGCCGCTGATGCTCATACTTCACCTACTGACAATTTAGGTACCTAGCTACATACTCCATTATGTCCTTCTTCATTCTCCTCCATCAATAGTGCCGGGTCAAGTCCTGATATATCTTGGCGGCACCCGGATGAATGTAGTACCGTGAACTATGGGACTTCTAAAGGATCAACTCACGCAAACTATCTACATTGGGAACACACAGCCTGCCCTGCATCTGTAACACACTGTCATCCCAATAATGACCTCCTTGGCATCACCGTGATCAATCGTATCCTTAAGGACAAGCAAATGGGAGTCATCATACTGATCTGATACGATCATATAGGGAAGACTGAGAAACCACACAAGACAAAACTCAACTCGGCTCCGAAACATCCAATCTAATAAACTGGTTGGTCAAGGCCTGAACATCTAATGTTAACGGCCTCTCCGCTGTGAGTAGATATGCTAAAATGCCCAAGCTCTTCGCCTTGCGACTCATGGCATCGGCCACCACATTGACCTTCCCGTGATGATATAGAATGGTGATATCATAGTGCTTAAGAAACTCTAACCATCTCCTTTACTGCAAGTTAAGATCCTTCTATTTGAACAGATGTTGTAGACTCCAGTGGTCGGTATATAACGCACAAGGGACACCATACAAATAGTGTCGCCAAATCTTTAGGGCATGAACAGTAGCTGCTAACTCAAGGTCATGTACTGGATAGATCTTCTCATGCACCTTCAGCTATCTAGATGCGTAGGCAATCACCCTACCGTCTTCCATCAACACCGTACCGAGGCCAACACACGACGCATCACAGTACACAGTATAAGACCCTGAACCCGTAGGCAACACCAACACTGGGGTTGTAGTTAAAGTTGTCTTGAGCTTTTAAAAAGTCTCCTTACACTCCTCGGCCCACCTGAATGGAGCACCCTTATGGGTCAATCGGGTCATAGGTGCAGCAATAGATGAGTAACCCTCTATGAATTGACAGTATACCTTGCCAAACCGAGAAAACTCGAGATCTCGGTAGCTGACCACAATCTGGGCCAACTCTGCACTACTTCAATCTTCTTCAGATCCACCTTAATTTCCTCACTCGACACTACATGATCCAAAAATGCCACTGAATCAAGCCAGAATTCATACTTTGAAAATTTTGCATACAACTTCTTTTATCTCATGGTCTGAAGCACGGTCATAAAGTGTTGCTCATGATCCTCCCAGCTCCGGGAGTACAACAAGATATCGTCAATAAACACAATGACAAATGAGTCAAGATAGGGATGGAATGCACTATTCATTAAGTGCGTGAATGTTGTTGGGGAGTTGGTTAGCCCAAATGAAATCACAAGGAACTCTTAATGACCATATCGAGTACTGAAGGCAGTTTTCAGAATATCCGGCTCCCGAATCTTCAACTAATGATAGCCTGAACGTAAGTAAATCTTTGAGAACACTCTAGCACCCTTTAGTTGATCAAATTGGTCATCAATGCATGGCAATAGATACCTGTTATTCACTGTAACCTTGTTCAACTGTCGATAATTACTACACATGCGCATCGAACCATCCTTCTTCTTTACAAACATGACCGGCCCACCCCAAGGTGAAACACTGGGCCAAATGAAACCCTTATCAAACAACTCTTGCAACTGCTCCTTTAACTCATTTAGCTCTACTGGGCCCATATAATATGGTGGAATAGAAATGGGCTGAGTTCCTGGCAATAGATCAATACCAAAATCGATATGCCTATCGGGCGACATGCTGGGAAGATCCGCTAGAAATACATCTGGATAGTCCCTCACCACCGGAACTGACTCAAAGGTAGAAGTATCAATACTGACATCTCTCACATATGCTAGATACACATCACATCCCTTTCCAACCATCCATTGTGCCTTAAGGAAAGACACCACCCTGCTAGGAACATAATCCAAAGTACCCCTCCACTCCAGCCGCGACAAACCTGGCATAGCCAACATCACTGTCTTGGCGTGACAATAAAGAATAGCATGATAGTGTGACAACCAATACATACCCAAGATAACATCAAAATCTACCATACTGAGTAACAATAGGACAGCTCTAGTCTCAAAACCACCAAGAACAACTAAACACGATTGATACACACGGTCAACAATAATGGAATCTCCCACAGGCGTGGACACATAGACAAGAGAACTCAAAGAATCATGGGATATACCCAAATATGGAGCAAAGTAAGATGATACATAATAATAAGTGGATCCTGGATCAAATAAGACGGATGCATCTCTATGACAAACCGAAACAATACCTATGATAATTGAGTCGGATGCAACCACCTCCGTCCTAGTAAGAAGAGCATAACATCTGGCCTGGCCTCCCCCTATAAGGCAACCTCTACCTGCCCAACATCCACCCCTGGCTGGCTGTGCAGGTGGAGTGACAACTGCTGCGGTAACTACGGCCTGAGAAGCCTAAGGACCCAATAGAATACACAGAGCCTGAGTAGTCTGTGGAGGTGCACCCCTCCTACGTCTGGGGCAATCCCTCACCATATGATGAGTGTCACCACACTCAAAACAAGCTCTGGGAGGACATGGTTGTCGGAACTGGCTCAAGCCTAGTCGGCTGGGCTGGCCGCTGAAAGCACCCCGTGCAGGAGGTGCACTAGACAGTGGCGGTGCATAATGGGCAACCTGAGACCTGGGAATGGCCAAAATACCGTTGGAAGCTGGAAGTGCTAAATGAACAGGATGTCTCACATACCCTCTACCATGACGGGTTGCAACTGGGGCACGGGCACCACTATATTTGCCAGAATTTTAAGGCCTCTTGGCCTCCCTCTTTTCTCTCTCTCGGGCCCACATACCCTCCAATATCCAAGCAATCTCCACAGCCTGCTAGTAGGGGATGTCAGTCTCCAACTCTCGAGCTATACTGAATCTAATACCAGGGTTGAGCCCCTAGACAAATCAATGAACTCGCTCTCTGACAGTGGAAACTAATGCAGGTGCATGTATGGACAACTCGCTGAACCGGACTGCATACTCTGATACGGTCATAACACCCTGGCGTAACTGCTCAAACTCTACATGTCATGCATCCCTAAGACTCTGGGGAACAAACTCCCTCATGAACATCTAAGAGAACTAAGCCCAGGTGAGTGAAGTTGCCTCGGCCGAGCTAACCAACTCATATGCTCACCACCACTGATAAGTCATTCCCTTAAGTTGGAACGTAGTGAAAGCAACCATACTCAACTCCACAATATCCATAGTATGGAGGATACTGTGGCACTCCTCAAGAAAACTATTTGCATCCTCTGAAGCCAAACCACTGAAAGTATGAGTGTGGTACTTCTTGTACCTCTCAAGCCTGAGCTGCTCCCTCTCAGAAGTTACTGCCCTAACCTCAGGATGAACTAGGACAATCGGCTGCACTAGTATGACCTCTGGGACCTGGTCAACATAGACCCTTTGCTCTGGCATACGGGCGGCAGGAGAATGTGCTCATCCCTCGGCCTAAAATATGGCAGGAGAAAGTGGAATCAACCCCGCCTAAGATAAAGTGCCAAACATGCTCAAAACTTGGGTGAGCGTATCCTGAAGTGCAGGGGTAGTAACAGGCATCTCAGGTGCTCGCTCTCCAACTGGAGCTACTGGTGGCTTCTCTGTAGCAGCTCGTGCAAGTGCTTTGGCTACACCACGTGGCCGTCCTCGGCCTCTACCCCAGCCCCGGCCTCTCGCGGCTCTAGCAGGTAGTGCAGGTGTCTGATCATCAGATCCAGTTATAGGTGTCCTCACTATCTGTGAGAGAATAAAAAGACAGAGATTTAGAATTTCGAAGTCAACAAAATCGCACGTTAAGGAATCAAAGAAGTGAAACTTTTCCTAACAGTTCCATAGCCTCCTGAAGATAAGTACAGATATTTCCGTACTGATCTGCGGGACTCTACTAAACCTGTTTGTGACTCATAATACCTATGAATCTAGAACTCTAATACTAACTTGTCACGACCCAATTTCCCTTCGTAGGATGTCGTGATGGCACCTAGTCTCTAAGACTAGGTAAGCCTAACATTCATGCAGAAATAACTCAGATAATAATTAAAGTCTCAAAACTCAACAACTAATATAAAGAAAATCTCCACAACTCAGTATATATTAATAGCCCAAAACCCGGTGAAATACATGTCACACGCTCTATGAAGTGATGATAAATATCTCTATACATCAGTATCTAATAAAGGATAAGGAAATAAAATAATCTAGGTAGAGGAGGACTCCGAGACATGCGGACGCCGGCATGTATACCTTGAAGTCTCCAAAACTGATCCCTCGCAAGTGCTTGGACTAGTAAAAGGTATTTGGATCTACACAAAAAGGTGTGAAGAAACTTAGCATGAGTATAACACAACGGTACCCAGTAAGTGTCAAGCATAACCTCGGTCGAGAAGTGACGAGGTCAGGTCAAGGCCCTACTGGAATAAATAACAAACGAAACAAGTGTATAATAGTGAAAATAATGATAGCAATAGAAATGACACAAGTAAAGAAGTACGCAGAGAATAGCTATACTGAACTAAGGCAGCTAATACTTCACAGAAGAAAACAAGGGATACTATGACACGGAACAAAACAACAAAAACACAAGTGAAGAAATAGAAAGTATCAACAAGAGTCACTACTGAGGTACCGCCTCATAATCTCAAATCAGAAATCAATTCACAATCTTTCCTTATATCACTGCAGATGCCTTGTATTTAGTTGTGAAAATTATTTTTCCGTAATAGCATCCCACGTTTCAGCCTATCTTATCACACCGCGTGGCTTCTAGTAGCTCCCCTTATCTCACCGCATGCGTTTCAACCCCAAAACCTTATACCAATGCATGCGTATCAATATCACAACATATCACAAATCGCACCTCAAGTGTCCAATATCACAACTTGCCAAAGAAACCAACAATGTTTTCACAATAAATAACTATTAGCTCAACCACTATGTACACAAGAGTCAAAACAATAATAACTGGTAGTGAATAACTCAGCAAGAATAGTATTTCACAACTTAGAATTTTGCCTCAATGAGAATCACGACCTTTATATCTCAATACTAATTTCAACAACAAGATATTCCAAGAATAACAACTTCAAGTAAAGAGGTCAACGGTCAAATAATGAATAAGAAATAATGGAAACAAGAACTTCAACTAAACATGTAGAGCAATTAGCAAATAAGAGATAAGACAAGTAGGGCATGTGAAACTAGACTAATGATAATAAATATAACATGTTAAGATAACTCAATTAAAGCATGAAAGGAATCTACATAGCTAAAACCAGTACATTTTCATATTTAGACCGTGTACACACTCGTCACCTTGTGTACACGACTTCCACACATGACAATTATCGCAAAACAACACCAATCCTAATGGGTAATTCCCCCACATAAAGTTAGGCAAGACACTTACCTCAAAACACGCTAACTCAATCCATTAGTAGTCATTTTCCTCTATTATCCAACTCCGAACGGCTCGCATCTAGCCAAATAAACTTCATACTATAAATATAAACTATAGGAAGCTAATTCGAATAATAAAATTACGATCTTTGCGAAGAAATAAAAAGTCAACTAAAAAGGTCAACCTGGACTCGCGTCTCGGAACCTGACCAAAATTATAAAATCCAAACACCCATTCGATAACTAGTCCAACCATACAAGAATTACTCAAATGCAACCTCAAATCGCCTTTCAAAACCCCAAACTTTAGTCTAGGAAGTTTTCACAATTGTTCCCTAAATTTCCAATTCAAATCCCTAATTAGATGATGAAAATAGTAATGGATTCATGAAATATAGTCCAATCCGGGTTAGAATCACTTACCCCAATGATTTCCTGGAAAACCATCAAAACATCGCTTCGCACCGAGCTCTCTAGGTCCAAAATATGACAAATGAGATGAACACTCGATTTTGAAATTTTATTCTGCTGCCCAGTGATTTCCCCTTCGCGATCGTTGAAAATCCCTCATGATCGCGAAGAACAAAGATGCTTCCCTCACAATGCGACCTACGCGAATGCACTCCACAGGTCGCGAACATGGTGAGCAAGCTGCCGCCTCCTACGCGACCGCGTCCCAGGTCACGCGAACGCGTAGCACAACCTGCCTCAGCCCCCCAGCCTCGCCTTTCTTATACGCGAATGCGATTATCCTTGCGCGTTCGCAATGAACAAACTCAATAAGCCTCGCGATCACGTCTTCGGCAAGATACAAGTCACAAGCTCTATGATGTGATACTGAATATCTCTATACATCAGTGTCTAATAAAGGATAAGGAAATAAAATAATCTAGGTAGAGGGGGACTCCGAGGCTTGCGGACGCCGGCAGGTATACCTTGAGGTCTCTAAAACTGAGTTCTCACTAGTGCCTAGACTGGTAGGAGGTACCTGGATCTGCACAAAATAATGTGCAGAAGCGTAGCATGAGTACACCACAATGGTACCTAGTAAGTGCCAAGCTTAACCTCCGTATAGTAGTGACGAGGTCAGGTCAAGGCCCTACTAGAAT
>AWOL01S0054186.1:0-11723 GCA_000715115.1 Nicotiana otophora | reverse complement strand
AAGTCTCTAGACGAGGGAGTAGAAGGGGACTCCGAAGATCTGCGGACGCAAGCAGAAGTACCTTGAAGTCTCCTAGAATCAGTAGCACGCACTAACCCCAAGGCTGATAGCTCGTACCTGGATCTGCACACGAAAACATGTGCAGGAAGGGCATAAGTACACCACAATGGTACCTAGTAACTGTCAAGTCTAACCTCGGTCGAGTAGTGACGAGGTCAGGTCAAGGCCCTACCAGAGTAAATATAATAAATTAAACAGTAAAAGATATAAGTGAAATTTACGGTAACATAGTTAAAGAAATTCTCAAAACTTTAACAGTTAAGGGAGCCCTCGGTTCAAACAAGGTAAACACATTGGGAAATCTCCCGGGATATCGTCCCGTAGTTCCGAATGAATATGTAGTACAAGGGGATCTCCCGAAATACTTTCGTAGTCCCAAAGTAAATATGCAGTGTTGGGGAATCTCCCGGAATACGTCCGTAGTCCCAAAGTAAATATGCAGTACATGGGGATCTCCCGGAATACGTTCATAGTCCCAAAGTAAATATGCAGTACAGGGAGGGGGGGATCTCCCGGAATACATATATAGTCCCAAAGTAAATATGCAGTGCTGGGGGATCTCCCGGAATATGTCCGTAGTCTCAAAGTAAATATGCAAGACAGGGGGATCTCCCGAAATACGTCCGTAGTCCCAATTTAAATATGCAACGCAAGATAAAATGGCAGGTATGAAATCGAGTTATACAGTTTATACTGAACACAGATAAAGGAATAGGGAATTAACTAAGCACGACGCACAGAATGTCAAATAGGCAGTTAAAACACGTAAGCATGCTTTTCTAGTATAAACTAAACAATTAAGCATATTAGTGCAATTTAATAAGAGAAGCAATTTATGATTTAAAAAGGATAAACTAGATTTTTACAATAACATCCCGTGTACGTACTCGTCACCTCACGTACATGGCGCCCACACACCAAATAATATCAAGACATCCTAAGGGGAAAGTCCCCAACACAAGGTTAGGCAAGTCACTTACCTCGAACCGCTCAAATCACCTCGATAACACGTTCTTGCCACGAGTATCCGACTCCATATAGACCGAATCTATTCAAATAAATTACATAATGTAAATACAACTACGAGTAACTAATTTAGCTAATTAATTCGAAGCTAAAGCGTGAAATTAGGAAAAACACCCAAAATGTCACCCCGGGCCCACGTCTCGAAATCGGGTAAAAGTCGCAAAATATGAACACCCATTCACTCACGAGTTTACTCATACCAAAATTGCTCAAATCCGATACCAAAATCTCGATCAAAACCCCAAAATTCGGCCTAAGAATCTTTCTCAATTTTTCACCCCAAATCCGAAATTAAATGATGAAATCAACCATAGATTAGTGGAATATAACCATAAAGGAGTTAGGAAACATTACCCAAAAACTTCCTCCAAATATCTCTCCACATTTTGCCTTCTACGAGCTCTCAATCAAATTTTTGTGTTATGAACTCAACCCTCGTTTTTGAAACTTAAATTTTGCCCAGGTGCGTTCTTCTTCGCAAACGCGACATCACGATCGCGAACGCGATAAACAATCTTTCACTGGCCCAAAATTCCTCCTTCGCGAACGCGAGGGGACTCTCGCGAACGCGTACCTTCCACTGAGGGACCCTTCGCGAATGCGGGAACCTCTTCGCGAACGCGTAGGCTTAATGCCCGAAGCTTCCTCAGCCCCGTTCCTCTACGCGAACGCAAGGACCATATCGCGAACGTGTAGGCTTAAAGTCCCACACCTTCGCGAACGCAGGAACAACATCGAAAATGCAAAGAACAACTTCGCTGCCTTTCCCAGATGCTCTATGCGATCATGAGGCACCTCTCGCGAACGAGATGAAGGATTTTTTTGCAATAAAACACCAGAAATTTGCCACTTCTCTAAGTTCAAAGATGACTCGTTGAGCATCCGAAATACACCCGAGGCCCCCGGGACCTCGACCAAACATACGAACCAATCCTAAAATACCATAGGAACTTAGTCGAGCTCTCAAATCACATCAAACAACGCTAAAATCATGAATCACCCTCCAATTCAAATTAAAGAACTTGAAACTTCAAAATTCTACAACCGATGCCGAAACCTATCAAATCACGTCTGTTTGACCTCAAATTTTGCGCACAAGTCATAATCAACATTACGGACCTACTCCAACTTCCGGAATCGGAGAATGACCCCGATATCAAAAATTTCACTACCGGCCCAAAACTCCAAAAATTCGACTTTCGTCATTTCAAGCCTAAATGAGCTACGAACCTTCAAAACACAATCTGGACACGCTCCTATCACCTAATGGAGCTAATGGAACCGACAGAATTCCATTTCGGAGTCGTCTTCACACAGTTCCGACTACGGTCCAAATCCTAAGGCTTAAGCTCTCATTTAGGGACTAAGTGTCCCGAAACACTCCAAAACTCAAAACCAATCATCACGGCAAGTCACAATAGCAGAAATAGATTTGGGGAAAGAAGTTAATAGGGGTTCGGAGCTCTAACTCTAAAAATGACCGGCCGGGTCGTTACACTTTATGTGAATGTTTTTGATAGAGAATAAATTGTAAAGGAAAAACAATTTTTTGTTATTATTTTCAATGATGTAAGTGAAAACAAAATTGGATATGTGAATATACATTATTGTTTGTGAATTATGTGATGTATATATTTTAAATTTTTGTTCTCTTCGCATTAATTAGTATGAAGTTGTTTTGGATTGTATCAAATACTTTTGTCTTTTTTATCATTAACTTAAGCATGCTTTGTGAAACTTTACCATGTTTAACTTCAGCACGCATTAGCAAAAACTCATTAGAAAATTATATACTGCAGGACAAAAACTTAAACATATTTAGTCTGAAGTTTTAGCAAATGAACTAAAACACTTCTGCTTGTTTAGACTGAAGTTTCAGATAAAACGCATGACAAAACTGTTGACTGTAGGACAAAACTTCAGCATGTTTTGATATGAAGTTTTAGAAAATGAACTAAATAACTCCAGCATCCATAAGCATGAAGTTTTAGCTTCAATGTGAAATAACTTCATGCTACATTAACATGACGTTTTAGCTTCAGCATATTTAGTGTGAAGTGTTAGGAAATGAACAAAAAACTTTAGCATGGATAAGGAAAAAGTCAATAGAAAATTACGTACAGTAGGAGAAAACTTCAACATGTTCAGTCAGATATTTTAGCAAATGAACTAAATAACTTCAGCATGTTTAGTCTGCAATTTTTAGGGAAAAACTCATTGCTATACTACAAACTGCAAGACAAAACTTCAGGATGTATTGGTATTTTTTAACTTGAAACTTATCTTTTTGTTTTTACCAGCTACCTTTTGTCTTTTACCATCTACTTCGTCTTATATTTAATTTATTTGACCATATAATAAATGACCTGAAAAGTTACTTTTGCATTTACAAATAGTAAATGAAGTCTTTCAATTTGATTATGTGAAAATTTTGGCTTTTTAGGATGAAGTTATTTTCTTACTATAGAAAAACTGTGGACTTATTAGGCTGAAGTTATATTTCTTTTTGCATTTACCACCTACTTATTGTCTTTTACCACCTACTTATATTGTTACATTCAAATTCTCTGAACATAAAACAGCAAATAGACCTGAAAAGTTGGCTTTGCATTTATAGATATTAAATTGATTAGGTGCATAATTTGGCTATATTAACAATCTCTTCACTTAAAAATTTCATAGTCATCCATAGACTTCTATCATATATCTGTAAATTTATATTCATCCATAACCTTTTAGCCTTTTTAAAGAAAAAATGTCTGATGCTAGCGGAAGTAGGAAGCTTATAATGGATGAACTTATACAGAAGTAGGAGAGTTTAAAGTCTGATTGGAATAGTAATGTACTAATGGCTAATCTTATACAGAAGTGGGAGAAAATAAAGGCCGATTGGAAAAAAATCATACCACAATTTTTTGCCGATGAATCATTCCAGAACAGGCTGAACCTTGAACGTAGTTGTGAAGGTTATTCAACCTCGTTCGACAAGGTTGTCCATCAGTTTGATTCTTTTAAGTTTCCATCATGGACGACTATGCCAAGATGGAAAATAGCTTGAAAAGTCTTCCTTATCTTACGGATAGAGTAATAATTGAACAAAATCAGTTGCGTGATCAATTCAAGAAGTTGAAGTGCGATCTCATGAGACTTTGTGGTCTTTTGCGTGAGTATCCTATAATTATCTCTGATTCAGATGATGATGAGATATAGTGAGAAATTGAAGAGTACTGTTATGATGATGGTGGTGATGCTTAGTTTTTTTAATCCCCTTTTTAATGTTTTTCTTCTGTATTTTTGTTAATGTTTTTTATGGCTCTTCTTTTGTTTTGTGTGGTTTTTATCTTGTAATATATTATATAAATGAAAATCTTGTTTTTTTTGTGTATAAGTTTTTTCAATTTTGAAGGTTGTATTCTCATTTTAATGTAATAATATAGTACGTGTCACCCTAAAACTTTATGCCTTATAAGCTGAAGTTAGCATATATAAGTTAGAAACTTGAACCTTTTTGGTCTGAAGTTATCATCTATAGCTTTTTACAGTCACACTTTATAGGCTTATTTTGCAAATATTTTCCGTTAATAGGCACATATAAGGTTGTAACTATATCTTTTAAGAGTCATACTTATCCATGCTGAAGTTTTTTTGTTCATTTCCTAAAACTTCACACTAAACATGCTGAAGTTTTGTCCAGCAGTCTGCAATTTTTGTAATGAGTTTTTTCGAAACTTCAGAGAAACATGCTGAAGTTATTTAGTTTATTTACTAAAACTTCAGACTAAAGATGCTGAAAGGTGTAGTTTTTTATTATATATATGTGTGTTTTGTGTATGTGTGTGTGTTAAAAATATATATTTCACTTACAGTATTTTCTCGCTGAAGTGATTGCATACTTTTTTAGAATGTAAGGAAACCTGTAAGCCGCCAACAGAAATGAGTGGTTTGTACTTCAAGCAATACATAAACGAGCATTTTTCAATCCAAGAGCTTAATTTTTTATTTCTATGAAAACTATCACATTTCACATATATCAATCAATAATAAAAGTCTAAATTCAGAATATCTATCTTCCTTTAGAATGAATTATTTTCCCAAGGATTATTGAACGTTGGAGTATTTTTCAGCGTGTTTCTTGGAATATGGATGAGGTGCTAGAGAAGACAAGCAAGTTGTTCTGTTATGCCCAATTTGTTTACAGCGACTGCATTTTATAGACTTCAATCGTACTGATTCAGTCGCAGGGATATACCTCTTCTTTTGTCTTCTTCCTTGTAGAATCTCTACGTCGGGAGGTTTTGTGATTTCATATTCTACATTTTGTGGTATATCTCATGAATTTTGATCTCCCACAGTATTGACATGTTCTTCATATATTTTGAACCATGTTTCTCTTGAATACCATTTTGAGCAGTAATCAGATTTATGCAAATATCTCTTATTGATAGCAGCAATTGCGTGTGGATAGGGCAATTCATCAAGTTGGAATTCCATGCAGTCACATGTTCTCTTCTTTTAGTCCACAATGGATTCCATTCCTTCATTATTTATTCTAAACAACATTGAATTAAGGTTGAACACCTAAGAAGGAATAAAAAAGTAAAAAAAACTATATTAGTGTATTATTGCTTCAAAAAGAAAAAGTATGAAATGTTTTTAACCGTAAGCAGTAAATCACTGCATACATAAAACGATGAAGTGATTATGTATTCGTTAATTACTTCAGAGAAAACATGCTGAAGTAAATTCTGAAGTTAATAAATATACTTACAAACATTTTGCAAGCCAAGTCTATCTTCTTATCCATCTCTTCTTCTGCCCATATTGATACTTTGTGAAACATTTCATGTGTTTTTTTTCTCCGTTCGTAAAACTACTCTCCCAACTTTTCTTGGATGAAATCTAACATTCTTAAAACAGACATCTCTCTCGCTTTTAGTAACATAGAATTCATTGATTCTACCAAGTTTATTGTCAGCATATCATAACGTCGTCGTGGGAACCACGATCGAGTCCATCTCTCTGGCAGCTCTTCCATTATGTAATTTTATGTTTTCTTGTCAACACTTTTGATCTGGGACATTAGCTGATTAAAGTTTTTACGTTTGTATGACCTTGCAACGCTTTGGAAAAGATTTATTACAGTACCTTTTGCATGTCTTTGCTTTAAATTCTTCTCAAAGTGATAGAGGCAGATACCATGATGAGCTTCAAGATAAATTTGTCTAATCCCATTTGCGATCGATTGATTTTTATCTAATAAAAAAACCAGTTCACGGCGGACTTCAATTGCTTTTGTCATTTCCCCGAAGAACCAAATGTATGCATCATTATTTTTTAATTTGCTACACCAAAAGATAGAGGAAAGATTTGATTGTTTACATCCTTTGATACAGCAACAAATAGAACACCACGATATTTTGACTTTAAAAATATTGCATCAACTGCAATCACTGGTCTACAGTAACGCCAACTAGCTATTGATGCCGCAGGAGCAAAGAACATGTAAGCAAACTTGTACAAGTAAAACACAAAAAAACAAATAAAAAGGTGTGAAGTTTTCAAATAGGAACATTTGAAACTTCAGACTGATGGTTATTATTGTTTTGCTTACCGATTCTGCTCATCTCTTTGTATGCTAGTGTACGTCCTTGGGTTTTTGTGTACCATTATGTGTAGGTATGAAGGAAGAATCTGGTAGTTCTCTTCCGATGTTTCTCTTATACAAGCAATAGCTTTTTGAATAGCGCGCCATGCCTTGTGATATCTAATGTCAATTCCATTTGTTTTTAATTTCACTTTCTACAAAGGCTGGTGTAACCTCAATATTTTTATCCCGAACATGTTCTAAAATTTGCTCACTTGTAAAATTTGATGTAGCATGCTTCTGATATGATTTTCTTGCATCAACCGAGCATTCATGGTTGTTATGAAATTTTATCACCCTGAAAAGTATGGATTGTTTTATTCTGGTAGCACGTACATTCCAACCACATTTCTTCACGATGCATTTCAGCTCGTATCTCTTTGAACATGATCTAACAACAGTGAATTCAACTTTTTGGTTTATCTCCAAGCTGTAGAAAAATTTAGTCATGCTCTTTTTGTTCTAAAAAATTGATCCTACTTTTATTTCCTTAGGCAATGCATCGTGCCTAAGTATTTTACATGGTGGAGATTCTTTCAGCTTTCTCCTCACTCTTTTTCTTGATTTCTTAGAAGCAGTAGAAGTTTCAGCAATTTCTTCAATTGTATCTAATGTTATCGGTATAATTCTGCATTTTCTTCATCTTGATTGTTGCTTATCATTGCAGTAGAGAATAAAAAAACTTTGTTGGATTGTATGTTGGTTGTCTATTTGTATTATTAGCTATTATTCTTCTTGATGGGCCGCACCAAATTGGTATGAATTTATTGTAGCGGCAGGTAATTCTTACAGCGTTCTATATTCTGAATCAGCTGCAATGTTAGAAGGTTGTCGCTCGTTGTCTACTTCCATTATTGGTTGTTCTACTTCATGTTGATAATCAACAAGTTGTTCTGAATCTATTGTATGTGCAAGAGATGGTTTGAATGTTGCAGATTCTGAAGCAGATATACTGTCAGAAAGTAGTTGTATTTTTTCGACGACAAAATGGCAATTCTTGAATGTTGAATCAGTTGTTAGCAAATGTATACATGTTCTGAGTTCTTCATCTGAAGTTACAAGCATCCCTTTACTTGTATTTAGTTTGATATCAAATCATATTTTTAGTGAATATTTAGTTGAATCAAAATCTGTAACTTCACTAATTTTCTTCGGAAAAGTATTGAATGATACTTGTTTATTAACCAGAACAAGTTTTGTATCATGATCCAAGTACTTGTAATCAAAAGTCCACCTCCCATTGAAAGTAATAGCAAGGAAAATCGAACTCATCCTATAGAATGGAAACTTCACCATGTGGACGTCCTCGACCTCTACACCGGCCCCGGCCTCTCGCGGCTCTAGCAGGGGACGCGGGTGTCTAATCATCTGATCCAACTGTACGTGTCCTCACCATTTGTGAGAGAATAGAAAGACAGAAATTTAGAATCCAAAGTCAAAATCTCGCACGATAAGAAATTTAGAAAGACTATTAGTTCCATAGCCTCCCGAAGATAAGCACAAACGTCTCTGTACCGATCCGCGAGACTCTACTAAACCTGCTTGTGACTCATAACACCTTTGAACCTACTACTCTGATACCAACTTGTCACAACCCTAATTTTTCTCCGTAGGATATCGTGATGGAACCTAGTCTCTAACACTAGGTAAGCCTAACAATTTGCGGAATAACTATATATAAAACTGAACTCAAATCTCAATACATGAAATATACATTAGAGTCTAAAGAGAATAACGAAAACAACATAGTAAGGATAGAGGGGGGACTCCGAGGTCTGCGGATACTGGCAGATATACCTTGAAGTCTCCACGTACGGTCCAGCTCACTGGTATCTGGCCTGGTAGAAAGAACCTGGATCTGCACAAAAAGATGTGCAGAAGTGTAGTATGAGTACACCACAACGGTACCAGTAAGTGTCAAGCCTAATCTCGGTATAGTAGTGACAAGGTCAGATCAGGGCCCTACTAGAATAAAAAGTAAATGAGGCAGAAAATATAATAATACAATAAAATGACTGAGAAATGAACAACGAGAAATTTCAGAAAGGTAAGAACATAACAAATAGAGGTAAACAACAGGGGCGCTCCAGAGGTACCGCCTCGTAATCCCAAATGTAAATACACAACTGGGGGATCTCCCGAGGTATCATCTCGTAGTCCCAAAAGTAAATATGCAATAGGGGATCTCCCAAGGTACCGCCTCGTAGTCCCAAAAATAAATACACAACAAGGGGATCTCCCGAGGTACGACCTCGTAGTCCTAAAGTAAATATGCAACAAGGGATCTCCCGAGGTACCGCCTTATAATCCCAAAAGTAAATACATGACAGGGGGATATCCCGAGGTACCGTCTCATAGTCCCAAAAGTAAATACACCACTCATAACTTATTGAACAACAAATTTACAACAAGGAATCATATAGTTAAAGACTGAATACAAGATCACAGAAGCAAGTAATTCACATAAGCATGAAATTGCACAACCCAAATCCTTAATTAAAGGAAGAATAAATGATATCTTAGTGGGAATTAATCAAAACCAAGTGAAGAATCCTTACCAAAATGTTTTCTCTGAAAACCCCTCGAAATTTCGCCTCAATCCGAGCTCTCTAGGTTCAAAAATGGAGAATGAAATTAAACCCTCGGAATTGGCCCTTTTCTGCCCAGCGAAATCACTTTTGCGAGTCCATAACCGCATATGCGGCTCCACACCTGCGGAATTTTCATCGCAGGTGTGGTTATAACTTAGTCTAGGCATGTCCACATCTGCGGACCCAAATGTGCATCTCCGCTTCTGCACACGTGCTCCTGCGGACCATATCCGCTTCTGCGATCAACAGGCACCCCGGGCCTATCTGCTTCTGCGCTCATTCCTCCGTAGAAGCGACTCTGTATCTGCGGTTTTCACGTCGCACCTGCGATCACTGGCCATCCATATCATTTCGCATTTGCGATCGCCCGCTCGCTTCTGCGAGCTCGCATCTGCAGTAAATCTTGCGCATGTGTGATTGTACCAGAACTGGTACCTTCAGCCATTCTCATAAGTCCAAAATTTGATCTGTTAACCATCCGGAATCCACCAGAGGCCCCTAGGACCTCTACCAAAGATTCCAATAAGTCCTAAAACACCATACGAACTTAGTCGAGCCTTTAAATCACATCAAACAACACTAAAAATACGAATTGTACATCGATTCAAGCCTAATGAATTTTAAAACTTCAAACTTCTACATCCAATGCCGAAACCTATCAAATCAAGTCCGATTACCTCAAATTTTACACACAAGTCATAATTGACATTACAGACCTACTCCAACTTTCGAAATCGGAATCCAGTCCTGATATCGAAAAGTCCACTCCCGGTCAAACATCTCAAAAATCATCCAACTTTCCAACTTTCGCCAATTGACGCTAAAATGACCTACGGGCCTCCAATTCAACATTCGAACATGCTCCGAGACCAACAACACCCTACGGAGCTATTTGAACCATCGAAACTTTATTTCGGAGTTGTCTTTACACAATTCGAACTACGGTCAATTCCTACGACTTAAACTTCTATTTTAAGGATTATGTGTCCTATCTCACTCCAAAACCAAAAACAAATCCTCCCGGTAAGTCATAAAATCCAAAAATTAAATAGAGAGAGAAATAATTAGGGGTTCGGGACTTATACTCTCAAAACGACTAGCCGGGTCGTTACATTCATGCACCCTTTACACTGGACATTAAAAATTCCTTTATGCCTTTTCATATATAATGCATACGTTTTTTTCGCCTATATTAGTACGCCATGCGTTGTGAGTTTATTCACTCAAACACATATATTTTCAGTAGATAAAAAATAAAAGGGAGAAAAATGGATGTTATCATCAGGCAAATCATTGACGAAATAAAATAAGATATGATAGAGGCATTCGAGTTGAAACTCGATGAGTTCATAGACAAGTACGAAAGGGATTTGGAAGAAATCTAAACCAAGCTCGATAGGCTCGAGATGCTGGCCAGAGATGGCTCCTATGTTAGTCTTGGAGCCTCTCGTGGGTCTGGCGATGATGATGATGATGATGATGATGGCAACAAGGATGGAACGGATGTTTATTTTTTTTGTTGTATAATCCTTTTATTTAAAGGGTTATTATATTATTTTTAGATTTAAGTAATTTCTTTATGTAATTTTAATTTCCGTTAATTTAGTTTAGTGAAATATTATACGTTTTTGTTTTAATCTTTATGTGTGTTATTTTTTTATATTAATTCTCTTTAAACTCAGAAAATAACAGAAGGAACTACTAAACTTCAACATGTTTTGGTATGAAACTTTAGGAAATGAACTAAATAACTTCAGCATGCATTAACAAAAATTCATTAGAAAATTATATATTGCAGGACAAAAACTTAAGCATGTTTGGTCAGAAGTTTAGCAAATGAACTAAAAAACTTCAGAATAATGTAGACTGCTTGAGAAAACTTCAACAAACGTTGGTATGAAGTTTTATCAAATGTACTAAATAACTTCAGCATCCATTAGCATGAAGTTTTAGCTTTAACGTATGGCATGAAGTTTTAGCTTTAATGTAGTTTTAGCTAAATTTTAATTTTTGTTAATGTAGTTTAATGAAATATTTTATGTTTTTGTTTTAATCTTTTTGTGCGTTATTTTTTTATATTAATCCTCTTCAAATAATAGAAGGAAAAACATAATTTTTCCTTTAACATAATACTACAAAATTTCAGTATGTTTTG
The DNA here is from genome assembly GCA_000715115.1 of Nicotiana otophora. NCBI lineage: Eukaryota > Viridiplantae > Streptophyta > Magnoliopsida > Solanales > Solanaceae > Nicotiana > Nicotiana otophora. The sequence continues at coordinate 247 of AWOL01S0054186.1, read as the reverse complement.
GTATGAAATTTTAGTAAATGAACTAAATAACTTCAGCATGCATTTGCAAAATTTCATTAGAAAATTACATACTGCAAGACAAAACCTTAAGCATGTTTATCCTGAAGTTTTAGCAAATGAACTAAGAAACTTCTGCATACTGTAGACTACTTGACAAAACTTCAGCAAGTGTTGTGTCATGGGAGGCTTTCCAACCATGTCCCATGACCCCTTGGACGCGCCCCGTGGCGTCCTGGCCAGCCTCCCA
>AWOL01S0054185.1:47185-66169 GCA_000715115.1 Nicotiana otophora | reverse complement strand
TTTAGACTGAAGTTTCAGATATAATGCATGACAAAACTGCAGACTGCAGGATAAATAACTTCAACATGCATTAGCATGGAGTTTTAGCTTCAATATGAAATAATTTCATGCTATATTAGCATGAAGTTTTAGCTTCAACATGAAANTTTAGTGTGAAGTTTTAGCAAATGAACTAAATAACTTCAGCATGTTTAGTCTGAAATTTTAGCAAATAAACTAAATAACTTCAGCATGTTTAGACTGAAGTTTCAGATATAATGCATGACAAAACTGCAGACTGCAGGATAAATAACTTCAACATGCATTAGCATGGAGTTTTAGCTTCAATATGAAATAATTTCATGCTATATTAGCATGAAGTTTTAGCTTCAACATGAAACAACTTCATGCTGTAGCATGAAGTTTTAGCTTCAAGGTGAAACAACTTCATGTAAGTGTGATTCTGAAGATGAATCTGGACAAGTTTCTGATTTTTTTATAAAGTTGCTTAGAGGAGAGGAGGAGATCGTTTTATATCTTTTGTCAGGGGTGTAATTGTCATATTATTACAGATTTTTTGTGAAATGGCTACCAAATCAATAATTTTAAAAAATAGGGTACATGTTAAAATGTGGCACAAATATAGGGTATAAATGCAAATCCCCATTTGTTATTCATTGGTTATCCTTTTTCTAGGCGGATAATATGGTTCTTATCCATATTTGACCCGTTTTCAAAAAGTTCATTATCGAACTTATTTTAATAGATAGTTTAGGTGGATACCTGTTTTCTTTTAACCATTTTGCCACCACCACTTACGATAAAAGAACTTTTATATTATTAGTGTAATTTTGTTATAAATGTGTTATCTACTTCTTTTTTAAGGTGGCTAGTTTGGGAGGAGAATCTCGAAGTATGGGGCAAAGAATGTCGCGTTTTGACTTTGTTTCTCGCATCCTCCACAGATACTTTGAGAGTTGTGTGATGGATGACTATCCATCACGGTTCGAGGAGAACTTTTAGTTTACACTGGTGTATAAAACCGGCCCCTCATATCAAGCAAGAAAGAAGCGGCTCTTCCCACATTAGAGTCACCAACTCTGTTTATTTTTATGAAAATTAGCGTATCAAGATGTCAATCCGAAATTATATTTCGGTTCGATATATCCACCTATATAATATTCACCTTTGGCGGCTCATCATGTATAGTTACTTCTAACCATATTTATTGAATAGAATAAATTTTTTTTTTTGTATAAAAGTTAAACTCATTAATTAATTTGTTGTATTTTTGTGCGTTAGCGTTGGACGAAATAGTCTTTTACTGGGTACGCAAGCGTTTGTTATGTAAATAAAGTGGGGCAGTTTGAGGGTTTTAGCAAAATATACAGGGTTTCTTTGGAAGTTTGAGAAATATGCTTTCTCTTCAATTTAACCCTTTTGTTTATTTATTTTTTTTGTCACTCTAATCCTTGCGTGGAAAGTAACATTAATAAATCCTCAATTCTTGGTAATTTCATCACGTTTTATTTCTTGGTTTCAGTATTTTGTTGGTCATAATTTGCATAAAGTTAGCACTGTTATCCATCATATGTAGTAATTAGTATTCAATGACTGTACCAGCATAAGCATTTACTTTATATTTTTATTTTCTATAAAAGATAAATGCAAGGAAAAGTAGTTGATGGGGTTAGAAATTAATGTAGTGGTTTCTGGCATCTAATAGAAAGTCATTGAATTTTAATGTGCAATCAGTGGGTTGGTACTTAAACTAACGTGGCAAGTAGTTGTAAAACGTAGCTGCGATATTTGATGTGAATTGCATAATCTCGTAAATTATACTAGTTGTAAAACGTAATGAAATATGATATTTGGTGTGAATTGCAGAATCCAATGAATCATTGAGTTTTTGAACGTAAGTTATGCCCGAAGCCGTTAGGCCGAGGGCACGTCTGCCTGGGCGTCACGCATTGCATCGAAATTTTTTTTTTATCAATCACTCAAGGATATATTAATTCTTAATTGTTGGGGTCAATTATATGAAATATCTTGTATTCATTTAGCTCTACTCGGGAACTATTTCATTCTAGTACTACATATAAGGCAAATTAGAAATTTCTAGATAGTGTTTCTCTAGATCTCATACTTATACTTATTCTTGCACTAACATACAAGTCTCTAACAAGACTAAAACCTCTTTGCAAACACTACTGAACCATAATAACAATTATTGTATATCCTAATTTTAACTAGTTGCGGTATCGCTTATTTGGAACTTTTACTTCTAATGTATTATGTTCTTCGCTAAGTGTGCATTAATTTTGAGAGATTGTAGGCTTTCACGTACAATTAGCTTCTGCTTGATTTAGGGTTCTCTCTTTCACTTTTAACACTTTAACTTATGATCATATCTGCCTGAGGATCACTTGAGGTCTAAGAAAATGGGGAAGAAACACTATATAAGCAGTACTGTACAGGGGCGGAGCTAGTATGCCGATTATCAGTGGAGGAGCCAAGATTTTCATTAAGGGAGAACAAAATATAAAGAAATAAACTTATCAAGAAGTCAAGGAGTGTCAATACATAATATATATACATATTTAAAAAAAATTACCGTGCTACACAGTATAATTTTTCGACAAAAGGGGTGTCAGTTGACACCTCTTGAGCGGTGGCGGGGCCACTCATGGGCAAGGGGAGTCAAATGACACCCCTTTGTCGGAAAATTATACCGCGTAGATAAGTTAAATGTTTTATTTTTATGTATATATACTATGTGTTGACTCCACTTAATTTTTTCATATGTTTACTTATTTATATTTTGGCTCCCCTTAAGGAATATTCTGGCTCCGCCACTGCCCTTGAGTGCATGTGGCTCCACCACTGCCGATTACGAGTTTGGCTGAACCCAATAACTTTGGTCCAAAATCTATATTTGTATAAAGAAATTCATTAAAAATATATAAATTATTAATTTAGAATAAAGTAACTTAAAAAGACTAGAATCCCGAACCCATTAACTTCAAATTCTCGTAGTTTTGGCTTCTTGTGTAACCTACAGGACTACTGGTATCCAAAGATGTTAATATCCAGAGAGAAGCCAAAATCTATGAAAGTCAATGCTAATTAAGTGGGGTTTTTATGAAGTTAATTGGTATTATATGGTGGGGGACTAGTCATTTTGTTGACCCCTTTGTTCAGTCAAATAATGAGTGTGTTAATGGTCAATGAATGTTTGGGACAAAGCTATTATCTGAGTCCACTAATGATGTGCGTAGGGGTGTTAAATGTCTGGGTTGGATGATATTTGAACGGGTTAAAACAGATCGTATTAATAAAGGATTTAAGTTTTAACCTTTCAGTATTTTCTTGGGTCAAAATGTGTAAATCAATTTTGGACTAAATAATTACTACCCAAATAAAACTTATTTTTCATTTTCTTGTTTCTTTTAATTTTGTTTAATTATCATGACTATGTCAAACAAACCGAAAAAATTACTTTTCTATGTTTTGACAAAGTTTTTTTAGTATGTTTTCACATGGGCTACTTATGCAACAAAAGCCCAAATTGGCCCAAAATTTTAAATGGAATAATTTGGGCTATGTTTAAAGACCTGCCAATGAATATATAGGTTTGTGGTGGTACGCTCCAGTATTGGTGTTAGCAATAGGGTTTGTAACACATTGTTGGCTGATTTACATAAGTCGCCCCTTTTTAACTTATGTCCGTTTTTTTTTCGTTTGCATCCGTACCCATTTTTTTTAATTAAAAGTATTTAAAAAAAGCGATTTTGCCCTTCTTTAATAAAAGACTATTGACAAACTGCAGGATAAAAATTTATGCATGTTTAGGCTGAAGTTTTAGCAAATAAACTAAAAAACTTCAGCTTGTTTAAACTGAAATTTCGGATAAAACTCAGGACAAAACTGTAGAATGCGTTACAAAACTTTAGCATGTTTTGCTATGAAGTTTTAGCAAATGAACTAAATAACTTCAGCACGCATTAGCAAAAATTCTTTAGAAAATTACATACTGCAAGACAAAAACTTAAAGCATGTTTAGTCTGAAGTTTTAGCAAATGAACTAAATAACTTCAACATGTTTCAACATGCATTGGCAAAAACTCATTAGAAAATTACATAGTACAAGACAAAAACTTAAGCATGTTTAGTCTGAAGTTTTAGCAAATGAACTAAAAAATTTAAGCATGTTTAGTCTGAAATTTTAGCAAACAAACTAAATAAGTTAAGCATGTTTAGTCTGAAGTTTTAGCAAATGAACTAAATAACTTAAGCATGTTTAGTCTGAAGTTTTAGCAAATGAACTAAATAACTCAGCATGTTTAGTCTGAAGTTTTAGCAACTGAACTAAATAACTTCAGCATGTTTAGACTGAAGTTTCAGATATAATGCATGACAAAACTGTAGACTGCAGGATAAATAACTTCAGCATGCATTAGCATGAAGTTTTAGCTTCAATGTGAAACAACACCATGCTATATTAGCATGAAGTTTTAGCTTCAAGGTGAAATAACTTCATGCAAGTGTGATTCTGAAGATGAATCTAGACAAGTTTCTGATTTTTTTATGAAGTTGTTGAGAGGAGAGGAGAAGATCGTTTTATATCTTTTGTGAGGGGTGTAATTGTCATATTATTACGGATTTTTTGTGAAGTGGCTACCAAATCAATAATTTTAAAAAATAGGGCACATGTTAAAAGGTGGCACAAATATAGGGTACGACTGCAAATCTCCTACTCATTTTAGATAATATTAGACGATCAAGTCTAAGATATGAAGCAAAATCGCATGTTTTTCTTTTTTTTTTTGGACAAAAATATTTCTTTTTTTTTTCGCCCTTTGCATCCAAAGAACGGATCAAGCTCAGACCTATTTAAATGTAGTAGATAACAACGGGGCTCGAGAATTGATGTGTATTCTAATCATAGGAGCTAGCAATCGCCGATATGCTCATATTGGTGACGTTATTGTTGCTGTGATCAAAGAAGCCGTGCCAAATATGCTTTGCTCATATAGGTTTCTGTTTGCTCACAAAATATTAGACTATGGTTCAACGTTCGCAATAACTTACAAAATTAGGATCGTGGACTAACATTTTCTTATATGATTCATCAGTTATAATTAGCGAAATAAAAAGAAGGTAATTTACTAAACAATTGATAAGAGACAACTGCGAAAATTCCGACAATCTGATTTCAATTTCGTGATAGTACACTCTAGTACTGGTGTTAGCATTGAAATTTGTAAATTGCTTCTCTATTTTCCAGTCCAAAATTCTTTATTTAAGTTCGATTCGACCAAATGGTCCTACGATGTTTTATTGTTAATGGAGTAATATTTTTGAACAAGTTGTCGAACTGATATTTTGATATTGAGTCTGTATATGATATTTGTGTTAATACATTAGTGATATTTGTCTAGATTTATGTTCATTTTCACATTTAACTTGTCATGTTCGTTGATTCATCCTCTAAAAATATGGATCTTGCTTCCTGTATGATGTCTTAAGGAATAAAATGAGGTAAACCCGTACTAATCAATCTTTCAAGTAGGAAAAGGCTACCCACCAAATTTCAGCCAATTCCACCGTCAAAATCATCACCTCCGACCTTCTGCAAACCGCCGGCGACACTAAAGTGGCCGGAGACGAAGTTCTAACTGTACAAAATGAAAAAAATCATTTCTATTTTGCTAGTATTGATGAGGAGAACACGTTGGAATCTCCAATTACACATGGGTGCCGACCAATTGCTTCAATTTTACAATCGAAGTCCACAAACAGTTTGAACCCACCGGGTGCTGGACGAAATGAAGTCTCCATTTCTGGGCCATATTGTCCACCACCACTGATTGGAAACCCTTCTACGACAACTAAAGAATATGTATGCCAAGTTTCAAACCAGTCTAACATGGCAATTGATCACCATGATCAATTGCACAGTCTATTCCTCTACCAGTCTTTCAGCCAGTCCGTAATTTGTTGAATAATAGCAGCCGGTTGAGATATTGGTCGCTAGGGAGTCAGACTATGCTTAGTTCTCATTTATATTTGCGCTGTGTGAGTTCTAGCTAGGTTGGCCGGGCATGGTGTTCTGGTAAATCAACTACCCCAAAACCAATGCCAAACGACTCCTAGCACTCAAGAGATTGTTTCCCACCCATCAAACCAAATTTCTATCGAGCCAATTTCCACAACATTACAAAAAGGTGACTCAGTGAAGTCAAGCTCACCAACTGTTCGACAAAATGTCAAAGCCACTTATGGTACCCAATTAGGTGATCCAAGCAATCCTCAAGCTTCACATGATACTCAGGAGAGTGATCGTCAAAAGAATTTGCAAGAACCAACTCCAAAAATTGATGATCAAACTGTGGCTCCCTCAATTGTGCAGCAGAAACCTCCTGATGTTCAAACTATCCCACAACCCCAAAATCAATCCTAGGTAATTTACACAGGTCTTATAAATCCCTCTCTTAAGGTTTCAACCAACTTTGATAAGCGAAACAACTCAAAAAGGAACCACAAACTTCCAACCAAAATCACTGAGCAAGCAGTCCAACCAAAATAACTAATGCCAATCCACAAATGCCTAAAGCAAAACCATCTACCAGCCACTCCCCACCTCCACCCCCATAGTTACTTATTCCTATGCATTCAGACTGAGAGCTAGGCAGGAAGCTCAACTTGAACCAATTGAATTTTTCCCTCCCAAAATAACCACCAAGCAAGATCAACCTGCCGTGATTTTCAAGAGAGATGACTACATGATCAAGTTTGCTGATAGGTGTAAAGTTACTGTGGTTGGCAAATTTCTGAATACTATGACAAGAATGGAAGTAACAAGGAGAAGCTTTATTGCCCAATCTGAAGTCAAGGGAGGAGTCAAGATAGCACACTTAAATGCTAGAATTGTGTATATTGACCTGGACAATAAATATGATCATGCAACTGTTTAGGATAAACAATACATATATATTCAAGGTCAGATGATGAAGCTAGAAGCCTGGACCCCTACATTCAAGCCCAATGAAGATTTTCCCATTCTTCCTATATGGGTGGTTATTTTTGAATTACCCTGGCATCTATACTACATGGAGATCTTAACACCTCTGCTATCTCCAATTGGCAAAGCTCTATTCTTGGACTTAGCCTCATTCCAAAAAACTAGAGGGAGTGTTGCTAAAGTTAAAATGCAGATTGATATCACAAAGTAAAGACCTCACCATGTCTGGCTTGGAAATGATGAAGAACAAGATGAAAATGGTGATGGTGAATGGCTAGAAGTGCAGTATGATAACATACCTGAATACTGGAACTACTACAGACACCAAGGCCACTCTGCTCTCAAATGTGAAGCTAGGAAACAAACGGAGGAAATTCAAAAAATAAAAGAGTAAGAAACTGTTGCAGCCATTGCAAATATGAAAACCGACAAGGGAAACACCAAAGAAGATGCAGGAACTACCAAACAACAAAATGGGAGGACACAAGCTGATAACCAAAAGCCAGGCACTTCTGAGCCAAAGAGGAATCAACAAGAAAAGGAACACCAAAACTAGGATGACCATCAAAATGCTGATACTGAATCATCAAAAGAAAAGTGGCAAACACAAAATAAGAAAAACTTCAAAATTACTTCACAAAACAACAAGAAACAGAATCAGGCATACATACCAAAGCAAAGCATTGCTCAGCCAACACAGGAAGCAAACACACAACAAGCTACTGTGAACAATTCACAGGCAGATATGCCTTCTACCTCTCAGGAAATAGCTCATGCTGCTTTACTTGCTAATTCTGGCTCTCAGAATTCTATATCCCAACACCCCTGCCCCCATTTATCTGTTGTGAATAATGAAGTTGATGGAGGAAAGGTGAATGGTCTAGAGAAACCTCTAGAATTACAAAATGGAGATCCAAATAAGGGGGAAGGATTTCCTCATGTTCTGCATAAGTGTGCTCCTGCACAATTGGTTGACCCTAGGATGGACCTTCTAACCCCTGCTACCACTATTCCCACTCCTATCAATAAGAAAAATCAACACTCAGTTCAGATTGAGGATCATGAGGAGATCCTTGAGATTATCAACTCAGAAGAGGATCATGCTGCCCAGATGAGATCATTGATCAAAGGAAAAAGCCATACTGCCTCAGACTTCCAAATTCAAACCCCAAAATCCAAAAATAAACCTAGCCAGAAAAAGAGAAAAGCCATAAGGAAACAAAGTGCAGGTATCGGTATAAATGTACCATCAGAAACAGATATGTGTTCTAACTCTGCCACCCCATTCCAAAGCCCAATTGCACAAACCAAATGGAGCCATGTCCTTGCCTCAAGTAATTCTGGATCCATGAGTGCAAAACGTTTCTCCAACCCCTCTCTTTCTCAACCCCTTCTTTCCAACAAAGAAGTTGACACTGATATTGGAAGTGAGCCAGATATCCTCACAGTTACCCCTAACACTCAGATTAACCAAACAACTGTCCCATAACCTCAACACACACCTGCCCAGATCCAAAGTCAATAACCTCAATTGCACCCTCTTGAACTTGTCCTTGAAGAATATCCTCTCAACAAATATTCCCCACAAGAAGATGAATATAGACCTATTCTCTCTGAGGATGAGATGAGAGGTGAATTTGAAGATGAGGATGAAAGAAGTGAAGCATTAGAAGAGGAGCAACATTGTGATCTCTTAATTGCTGCAGTAAATGGAATACCAAATCAGGAAGAAAACAGAATCTCCGAAAGATCCAAAATGAGACCTTCACCAAGGCTTACAAGGAGCAAAGCTGCCTCAAGCAACAGTGTACCACCAAACCACAAACTACCCTCCCTCTTCTAAATGATTAGTACACTCACTTGTAATGTCAGAGGCATCAGGACCTCTGGATCCATTGAGAGACTAAGAATCCTCAAAAAACTCCACAATATCTCCCTCATTGCTGTCCTGTAACCTCTTCTTCAAAATCCAACTCTCCTGGATGACACACTCCTCAATCATTTCAAAATCCAACTCTCCATGCATTATGCCATCTCAAACTGTAACAACAAAATCTAGATATTTTGAATTCACTGGGACTGTTCTTGAATCAAATGAACAATAGGTCACAATGGAACTAAAGCATGCAAAAGCATGTGACACCTTTCACATATATTTCATTTATGCAAAATGTAAACCTCCCCCGAGAAGACCACTATGGGATAGTTTAAGGCTGAAATCTATTGCTACAAATGTCCCTTCGTGTGCAATTGGTGATTTTAATGTTATAGCATCCATTGAAGAAAAGATTGGGGGAATTCCATACCAAATCAATAAGAGTATTGAGTTCCTTAACATGATTGAAGACGATGGCTTCACCGATCTAGGATTCTATGGTCCAAGGTACACTTGGTCTAATGGAAGGGGCCCCTGTGCCATTGTTTGGAAGTGGTTGGACAAAGGTCTTGCGAATGACAATTGGCTAGCTTCTTTCCCTGCAACAACCATCACTCATCTTGCCTCTTCTGGCTATGACCATTCTCCCCTCCTCATGGACATGAATGTAAGATCAGACATCCAAAAAGGTACTTTAAATTCCTAAACTACTGGATCAACAATAAAACCTTCATGCCTTTGGTCCAAGCCATTTGGAACAAGCCAGTGCAAGGAAATTCCATGTGGATATTTCACCAGAAGACTAAAAACCTACGCTCTGCCTTGGGTAAATGGTCAAGACAGGAATATGGTGATATTTTCCAAAAGGTCAAAGAATTTTAGGACAAAGTAAGAATAGCTGAAGAGACCTGGGCACAGACCAACTTGGAATCTGACTGAACAAAACTACAGGAACTCAATGCCCTACATCAGACACTTGAAGATTGGGGAGTCAATCTTGAAACATAAAACACAACTTCAATGGTTCAAAGAAGGTGATGCAAACTCCAGATACTTTCATAACTTAATTAGAGGTAGGAGAAGAAAGCTGTACATTCATAAGATCAAAACCGGTGAAGATGAATGGGTATAAGGTGATGAAGCCATTGGAGAGGCTGCTTGTGATCACTTTCAGAACTTATTCACTGATCATGGTGGTGCCATTAGGGAAGATCTTCTCTCTTGCATTCCTACTCTGGTAACCCCTGAAGACAATGAGATTCTCACCCAAGATCCCACTATAAAAAAAATCAAAAATGTAGTTTTCTCAATGAATCCAACAAGTGCAGCTGGTCCTGATGGACTTAATGGAAAAATTTTCCAACATTGTTGGGACATCATTAAAACTGACCTTCTTAATGTGGTCAATGCCTTCTTTTGTGGTGCCACTATGCCCAAACATATGACCCAAGCATGCATTTTACTCCTTCCCAAAGTAGAATTCCCTAACTCCTTCTCATAATTCAGGCCAATCAGTTTAAGCAACTTCATCAACAAAGTTATCTCAAAAGTTATCAGCTCAAGACTTGCACCAATATTGCCCATAATCATCTCTCCAAATCGGACTGGGTTTGTTAAGGGAAGAAACATCTATGAAAATATTATGCTTTCCCAAGAGTTTGTTCAGGGAATCAAGAAACCAAACATTGGAGCTAATGCGGTGATCAAACTTGATATGGCTAAAGCATATGTTAGAGTATCCTGGTCCTTTACCTGCATCATGATGAGGAGATTAGGCTTTAGTGAAATGGTCATTGACATGGTGTGGAGAACTCTTTCAAACAATTGGTACACAGTAATTATGAATGGCACCTGATGTTGTTTCTTCCACTCTACCAGAGGCCTCAAGCAAGGAGACCCCTTGGCCTTTGCACTCTTCATTCTGGGTGCAAAACTTCTCTATAGGATGTTGAACAACCTCACTCATGACCAACTTTTCAATGGCTTTTACATGGAAATGAGAGGTCCTCAAATCACTCATTTGAGCTTTGCTGATGACATTATAATCTTCACCTCTGACAGCAAGGTTTCTCANCTATTTTAAAATAATTAAAATAACCATGGTTTGCTATAAAAAAATTATAAAAAAAACCTAAACCCAAACCAAAAAAGAACTTTCGCACGTGAAAACCCTCTCTCGACTTCATGCGATCTCTTCCCAGCCGTTGGCTATGGGAGAGCGAATCCAAAACCCTAAGGAAGCTACTACCAACCCTAAAGGTCTTCATGACCTCACCCTATATCTTCCAATACACTAACAGGAGAATCCAACAAATCACTGGCTTCTCCAGAAAATACTCCCCAATTACTTACCTTGGCTGTCCCCTCTACATTGATAGGAAGAGAATTGTCCATTTCAATTCCCTTATATCCAAAGTAGTTAGCAAAATAAGAGGATGGCATGGTAGAATGTTGTCTTGCAGTGAAAGAGCAACATTGATCAAACATGTTCTCCAATCTTTCCCCATCCATCTCCTCTCAACAGTTTCTCCTTCTAAAACTGTGATCAAACAAATTGAAAAGCTTGCTGCAAACGTTTTCTGGGGTATGGATAATGATAGAAACAAATACCACTGGGTATCCTGGCAAAATCTTTCTAAACCCCAAAATGAAGGGGGAATTGGTTTCAGAACCATTGAGGATGTTTGCAAATCCATGGAGTTCAAACAATGGTGGCTCTTCAGAACAAAGGACACTCTTTGGAGTAATGTTCTCAAGGCCAAATACTGTCAGAGATCCCACCCCATCTCCAAAATATGGCACTCAGGCCAATCGCAGACATGGAAAAGAATGATGGCTAACAAGAAACAGGCAGAAACACACATACAAAGGAGACTTCACTCAGGAAATTCATGTTTTTGGTGGGATAATTGGCTTGGCACATGCAACTTAGCCAACTATAGACCACAAGTCAACAGACATGGCAACATAAAGGTCTTCCACCTCTGGAGCTCAGGAACTTGGAATCTCCAGAAATTGAATGCCGCTGCTCATGCCCATATGATCCAATTCATTTCAAAAGTTCCCATCCACTATAACCCTCTCCTGCCTGACAAACCAATCTGGAAAGCAACACCATCAGGTAACTTTACTTGTGCTTCAACATGGAGTGTGGTAAGAGAGAAGAGACCTACCCTCTTTACCAATAAGATGACATGACATAAATACATCCCCTTCAAATGGTCTTTCTGTCTTTGGAGAGCTCTAAGGAACAAGCTTCCTATGGATGATAGAGTTGCTAAGTTTCACATTTCAACTGTCAATAGATTTGTTTGTTGCATTAAACCCCAAGCTGAATCTGTTGATCACATCCTTAGTAGGGGTCACTTTGCTAAGGCTATTTGGAAAATTATCTCAGGACCCATTGGATTTTCTTTCACTGTTATGCCTCTACAACCTCTGCTGGTAAAATGGTGGGTTCAGAAGAGTAAAAATAAAATCCACAAGTTAATCATAGACATCATTCCCATCATTGTTTGTTGGAATCTTTTGAAGAATAGATGCAATGATAAATATGGCTCCAAAAATTCATCAATGATAAGGGTTCTTTTCTCAATCACTTCTGACACCAACCAGATCCTCAAAGTTACTACCCTGATATCCCATGGCCTCTTGGTTGGTCTGACCTCCTCTCAATGGTTGAAAACCTGCAGTATCACACTAGCATTACCTCAGTGGCATGGCTGAAATCTGAAGCTGGTTTTGTTAAAGTCAACAATGATAGTAGTGCCTTAAATAACCCTGGAAAGATTAGTGCTGGTATCATCATCAGAAATTTAGAAGGCCACTTCATATATGCTATAGCCAGTCCTCTTGGTGAAGGATCCAACAATCTTGAAGATACTCAAGCATCAGTCTTGGGCATGCAGTGGTGCCTGGCCAATGGCATCACCAAAATTCACCAAGAAGCTGATTCTGCATTGCTTATTCATTGGCTTAACCACACCCCAACTCCTCTTTGGAATATAGACACTGAATTGCAAAACCTCAAAGAGCTATGTAGGCTGTGTGAAAAGTTTAAATGCTCCCATGTTTACAGAGAGGAAAACTTCCCTACAGATTCACTAACCAAAATCAGTCACAACCTCCCCACTATAACACAATACCATTGTCTAAATGAACTACCTGAACACATAAGAGGTCAAATTCATTTAGATTGAATTGGCACCCCTTCTTTCAGAGATAGACATACCACGAACTTCCAAACCCCATCTCATCAGGTTTCAAACTCCTCTCATGATCATGGTAGACACACACACATCTAGAAAAGCTACTCCAATTATCCAACCAAATGCAATCATCACCATAACTGCCCCTCCCACTTCATGCTTAAAAATAGATCACCCCCAGTTCAACTCATGTCATATCCCCTTACTTTAAATAAACAACTCTACCTTACTAATCTCACATCCCATACACAACCACTAGTCTAAAAAAACACACAGACTTTGCATTTTGCATTCTTCAGATCCCCTCTTCAAATCACACCAGAAAACACACACAATCACAATCCCACAGCATAAGTCCAAACACACAACCCTGCAAATCTCTACCTCCCTCTCCCATTTACTACCTACACATCAACCCCACCAAGCACCAAGATCATCACCACTTATCACACCCCAGCAAAACCAAAAACCTGACCACTCCTTTCTCTAACACTATTTTCTCTTTTGCAGGAAGTCTGATCATTTCATGGCTTAACTATTTGATGTATCTGCAGTGTATGGTATTAGCAGCAATGCTCAATCTACTGAGGAGACACCAATGGAAAATAGGCCGATTAGAACATTTGAGAAGGCCAGGAATACAGTACTATCCAGGAAGAAAAAAGGAATCATGATTTTTTAATTGTAGGTCATCAACAACTCAACACCTATTGCAACAACATCAATTGCACTATGTCAGCAACAACCCAATCATCAATCACCCCTCTCTCACTACTACAATTTCTCCAGAAGAAGACTTTTAGAAGTCACCACCGACCTCTAACCTACAACCCTTCCTGTTGAACCAAATGCAACACATACATCCCACCCAAACCTCAATGAATCACTCTCACACACACACTCATTTCCTCATCCAAATTGCCTCAATCCACACAAGAACCTAAAGGCAATCATCCAGAAACCCCACAAGAAAAAGAAAGCAAGCAAACCGGGCGAAAAAGCCCAATACCTGGTACCAATAGCCCTTGCACTCAGTTCTACCAACAAGTCACATGAGCAAAGTTTTATGTCCCAATACTGCTCAACCCCACCTTACTTTCATCTTATGTTGCCAGCTCTCTTAAGAACCTGGAAGTAGAATGTGATGTTCAAAAATAAAGCTTTAAAGCTCCAATTTGGCTAACATGTTTGTTCAGCTTTGCAGGTTCATTGAGGTGGCTTAGTCAATTGATACAATTCCAGTGTGTGATATTAGCATCTCTGATGTTCATTCTACTGGAAGAGCATCAATTCACTCTAGTCTCTCAACAGGATACTACAAACATAAACAAGCTAATCCTTAATAACGGGAAGCAGTACTCTATGGACAGCACTTCCAGGCTACCTACAGGGCATGCATATCAACAACTCCACAAATGCTGCCCTTTCTCTACACAACTTCAGCACTACCAAGAGGCTTCAATACAACTGTCATCACAACAACAGCTAACTCCCAATCTTCTAGAAATTTGTAGCACTTTCTTATACAGTCTACTGCCACCAGTCCAAGCTTTCAACATGACACACCTAGGGGCCCAGACCTAGTTCCTATTCTTGTTTCTTCATCAGTTTCCTGCAGCAAAGAATAACTCAATTATTTGGACACAAACTGAGGACACCAGAAGCAGGAAAGTGCTCACTCTTTACTGTCACATACATAAGTCAGCAATAACTTCACTGCCAAGATGCAATGGTTTCTTTGATGTTTATCTTCAATTTGGCTTTCTTTGACCTCAATGTCAAAGCTAAGCTGAAAATAAATCCCTTTACATACACATGGTTTTTGTCATACTTTCTAGGGAATTTTTACAGCTTTTGTAATTGCTCTAGCCGTAGATAATTTTGTATATGAAAGGAAATCTTTCCACTCATCTACTTAGTACAAGTAGGATTAGTTGTGTATGTTTGTTTAGCTGACCTAAGCCTACTCCACCTTGGTTTTGTATACCCAATTGGCTATCAATGTTGGATAGACAATGGGAACATCATCTTAGGTCTTACTGCACATAGTTTCCAGGATTCATCTAGTCGCCAGATGTTGATGATCAGATATTCCATCTTTTTATTTCTGGAGGTACGGTTTATGTCCCCTACTTTGTTTGTACTCTTTGTTATATATATGAAAATCAGCCCTAGGCACAATGCCTAGTAGATTCAAAAATAAAAATAAAAATAAGAAGCATCTGGAAATTTTAATTTCCATATATGATTTGGCTTCAAGTTTTTAACTTAAAATGTTAGCTTGGAAATTGAAGGTCAACGTTTGCTATATGCCTATATCATATAGCCTAATATGATAATGAAAGATTTATTTTCTACTATTATACAACTTCTTATAGGGTAGCCCGATACATAAAATATCCCACATTCACGTAGAGTCCGAGAAAGGATCGCACCTGAAAGAGTATAATGTAGATAACGTACCCTAATGCAAGCATTAATGACTGCTTCCACGGCTCCAACCCGTGACTTATAGGTCATACAGAGACAACTTTACCGTTGCTCTAAGCACCGTATGATATAACTGCTTGCCACCTACGCTTTACCATCCATTCAAAGTTTAGGAACCTAGGTAATAGTATCCCGATCAAAGAGCTGACGAAGGGGGATAAGCGGAACAAGGAGTCTACTGGACGCAGTTCAACTAGCGGAGATTCTTGGAACAACTAGAGTAAGAAGTTCCCAAGTGAGCGTCTTATAGGGATAGTTCTATAAAGATTCAAGACAAGAAGAAAACAAGAAAAGGATAGTGATCGGTTTAGAAACGTCATGAGGGAGGAAGATAGAAAGGTAACCTTTTGACACCGGGGAATTACGCTTTTTCTCCCTCCTCAGCATCGCGGATGGAAGAAGGGCAAGAGGGCACGCACGCTCTATGCTTTTTTCCAGCTCCTCTTCCTATTATATATCCTACTGTATTTGCTAATTGCTGGACCTGAAGTTCTGTAACGACCCGACCGGTCGTTTTGAGAGTAATATCCCCGATCCCCTATTTATTGTTTTTCCCGTATCGTTTTTTGCTTATGTCACTTTTTGGGAGGTTTTGTTCATGGTTTCGGACTGTTTCATTCTAGGATTTTGACCGTAGTTGGAACTGTGTGAAGACGACTCTGAAATAGAGTTTTATCGATTCTGTTAGCTCCGTTGGGTAATTTTGGACATAAGAGCATGTCCGGATTGTATATTGGAGGTCTGTAGCTGATTTAGGCTTGAAATGGCGAAAATCGAATTTTTGTGAAGTTTGACCGGAAGTGGACTTTTTGATATCGGAGTCGGATTTCGATTCCGATTTCAGAAGTTGGAGTAGGTCCGTAATATCGAATATGACTTGTGTGAAAAATTTGAGGTCAATCGGACGTGGTTTGATAGGTTTCGGCATCAGTTGTAGAAAGTTTGAGGTTTCTAGTTCATTAAGTTTGAATTGGAGGGTAATTCATGTTTTTAGCATTGTTTGATGTGATTCGAGGGATTGACTAAGTTCGTATGGTATTTTAGGACTGGTTGGTATATTTGGTTGAGGTTTCCGGGGCCTCAGGTGTGTTTCATACGTTTAACGAATTGAATTTGGACCTATGCAAATTACTGAAGTTTTCTAGTTTCTGGTGTTTTTGTGCCTACGGTGGGGTGACCGCAGGTGCGTACTCGCATGTGCGTGAGGAGGATCATAGATGCGGGCTGGAGGAGTTTGGACCTGGGGTTACAGGTGCGACGGTAAGGTCGTAAGAGCGGAGTCGCTTCTGCAGAAGCTTGAACACAGAAGCAGAGAGGCTTGGGTGGTTTGGGATCGCAGGAGCGGAAGGGTCTCCGCAGAAGCGAGATCACAAGTGCGATCCCTGGTCCGCAGAAGAGAAAACCCTGGCCATAAGTAGAATCCACACCTGCGATGGTTTTTCCGCAGGTGCGACTAGTGGTCCGTAGATGCGGAAATGCTAGACAGTACACTTAAATGCAAGGGTTCGCGATTTCTGCTCATTTTAAACATTTTGAGCTCGGGTTTGGCGATTTCTTGAGAGCATTTTCGATGGATTTCTTGAGGTTGGTCCCTTGTGCTTATTTTGATCAATAATCTTGCTTTTACATTTATTTTTACACGTAGTTAGTGTGTATTTAAGGTGAAATTTGGGAGTTTGAGGCTAGGGATTGGAGAGTGAATTCTGGGGATTTGAAGGGCCATTTGGTGTCGGATTTTAGTAAATTTGATATGGTTAGACTCTTGAGCAAATGAGTGTTCATATTTTGTGACTTTTACCCAATTTCGTGGCATGTGTAGTTATCCTGTTAGTCTAATATCCCATATCTACGTGCTTTAACTGCTTATTTGAACTCCGTGCATCATGCCTAATTGATTTCCTGATTTTCCTTGATCTTTATCAGTCTTAGATGTAGAATTCTTGCTGTTAACTCCTGTATTTATCGGTTTGAGCTATGTGTTTAGTTTTGAGCCTACGAGGCGGTACCTCAGGAGTTCTCCCTGCACATTTACTTTTATGACTACGAGGCGGTACCTCGGGAGTTCTCCCTACACATTTACTTTTGAGACTACGAGGAGGTACCTCGAGAGTTCAACCTGCATATTTACGTTAGAGACTACGAGGAGGTACCTCGGGAGATCTCATTGCATATTTACTTTTGGGACTACGAGACGGTATCTCAGGAGTACCCTCGTTGTTATATCAGTATGCAGTGTTGTTATTGCTTGGTGAATGCTTTATGTTATTTTCTCCGTTTTACTTTATTTTATTGTATCTTCTGTATTATTATATCCTAGTAGGGTCCAGACCTGACCTCGCCACTACTCTACCGAGATTAGGCTTGACACATACTGGGTACCATTATGGTGTACTTATGCTACTCTTTTGCACACGTTTTGTGTGCAGATCCAGATATTTCTTATCAGCCCCGCTACTAGCTGAGAGTGCTTACTGCTGTAAGGAGACTTCAAGGTACATCTGTCATGTCCGCAAACTTCGGAGTCCCCTTCTATTCCCTCCTATGTCATTTACCTTTCGTATTTCTTTTATTTGACTCTGGTGTATAGAGATTCTAGTTTCCTTCCTGTTGCTTATGACTTATGATATTCCGATTTTTGGGAATACTGTGTTTACTAGAGTGTTGGATATTGTACATACCGAGCGGCATTGTTACCAATTATTTAGTTATCTAATGCAGTTAGTTGTTAGGTTTTACTTCCATTTTGTTATTTCCGCATTGTGTTAGGCTTACCTAGTTGTAGAGACTAGGTGCCGTCACTACGTCTTATGGAGGGAGAATTGGGTCGTGACAAGTTGGTATCAAAGCACTAGTTTCATAGGTGTCGTGAGTCACAAGCAAGTTTAGTAGAGCCTCGCGGATCGGTACAGAGACATCTGTATTTATCATCGGAGGCTATGGAACTGTTAGGAAAAAAATTTCACTTCTTTGATTCTTTGTCATGCGAAATTGTTGACTTAGAAATTCTAAACTTTTGTATTCTATTCTCTTACAGATGGTGAGGACACGTACATGCGTATCTGATGACCAGGCATCCGCACCCCCTACTAGATCTGATGACCAGGCATCCGGGGTAGAGGCCGAGGAAGTCCACGCAGTGCAGCCAAAGCACCTGCATGAGCTGCCACAGAGGAGCCCCCAGTAGCTCCGGTTGGAGGGCAGACACCTGAGATACCTGTTGCTACACCAACCCTTCAGGAGACTTTAGCCCAGATTTTGAGTATGTTCAGCACCATAGATCAAGTTGGATTGATTCCACTTGCTTCTGCCACATCTCAGACCTTGGGAGGAGCACAGACTCCTGTCGCCGGTACTCTAGAGCAGCGGGTTCAGGTCGACCAGGTTCCAGATATTATACCGATGTAGCC